>JZKD02S1674015.1:38409-56678 GCA_000966675.3 Picea glauca
GATTGCTGCATCCAGTTTCCTTCTCTGCAATGGTAGAGAGCAGGGCCTTCTCCTCGGCACGAGCCCTTTGCCTTAGCATCGAAGTGGCAATAACCAGAGCGCGCTCGAGTTGCTCATTGCGCTGCCGCTGTTCCTTGCGGGCATACCAGTTCGAACCCCGTCGAGGCACCCCCCTTTTCCTTGGCATGTTGCTAAGCTTTCTCCCAGACGTGCGCACAGGCTGAAGCGGAGTGAGAGCAGATGTACTAGCACCAAAACTCCACAGGAGACTGGTGTACCAGGGCATAAGACGCTCTGAGCAACACCCGCTTCTCCAAATCCAGAGCAGAACCATGGGCGAAGAACTAAAAAACCAATATTCCAAATGCAAATCCTCATGACTAAATTTACCAATGCACTCGTCGGCGTCGTTAATGCTCGCTCGCTCGACTAGACCTCCCATCGCATAGCGATAATGGCTACCCTGCATCCGTAGGGCTGGCGTTAAATGGATGGGCTCTCTCATTTAAACCTCGGCTCAAGTGGAAGCCAAATGTCACTCCTTCCCCAGCTGTCACCCCATACGGGGCATGTTAAAATGAATATTATATCCACCATTACAAGTATTTTTCATTTCCATTTTAAATAAACTATCCACCGGATAAGTTTATAAGGAAATCTAATTAAGTTGACTACTATAAAATAAATAAATATGTTACATTGTAATGCAGATTTATAAAAGAATATAAAATAAGTATGTTACATTGTAATAAGGAAATTTAATTGAGTTACTACTATAAAATAAATATGTTACATTGTAATGCAAATTTATAAAAGAATATAAAATAAGTATGTTACATTGTAATGCAAAATTATAAAAGGATATATACAATTATCGTTTTTTTAGTTTTTTTTTTTCAAATTTCAGAAAACTAAATAATAAAAAACTTCTACATGTCAGAGTCACTTACAATTGCAATTGGAGCTTCAATTTGTACATAAAAAAATGTCAAAGCCACTAGATTAATATTACTTACATATTACTGTAAAAGTGTGTTAAAACAAATATTAGAACTTAGAACCTTTATTTATGAAATGGAAAATTCAAAAAACATTAATTACTAGATCCTTTGGCATTGGTCAAGAATTCTATTTATGAAATGAAAAATATAAAATACATCACTTACTAAAGCTTTTGGTAGATAAAAACTTTATTCATGGAATGGAAAATCTAAAGGACATCACTTACTAGAGCTTTTATTAATGATCAACATTTGCATTTCTCTTCACTAGTAAGAAATTTTCTTGTGAACTATGGAGACACATTGATAAAACTATGAAGACACATTGATAAAATTATGTTGACACATTAATAAAATTGTTAATAATCATAATAAATTATAATATATAGTTAAAACTGTAAATTTGAAAAATTATAATATATTAATAAATTTCTCCTATTTGTAAAGCTAAATTAATCACATTGGAACCATAAATGTAAAAGGTGAAATCTAAAACACTTGCTTTCTAAATGGTTATTATGAAGGGATCATACTTTTACAAGTGGACTAATTTGATTCGATTCAATGTAAAATACAAGAATTATATATACTAATTAATAAATTATCTTTTTATAAAAAATAAAAAAATAACAAATCATGGTTTATAATAAATGTTTATTTTTTCTAATTATTCTAGTAAGTAATCAAAACATTAAAATGAAAAGATTAAACATCTTAAAAGGTGATAGAAAAGTTGAACATAAACATTTTAGAATGTATGTAATACTCTAAATTCATAACCATGAATATTGAAGTGGATTGAATTATGAAATCCTTAATCAAATTTTCTTTTTTGATTTCACGAAATGAGCATATGTATCAAATCTCATAAAACTACTTTCAAATTATTTTAAAAATGATTCATAATAAAACAAATATCAATGAAGTTGTTTATTATTAATAAACACAATTTAAATATTATAACATTTCAAAAATAACTTTGATTTTTTTCTATTAAAAACTTAACTTTTATATTATTAAAAAAAATCTAAGGTTGTTGAAATGTTTTGGAAGTTAGACGCGATCTGTTAACTCAGGCGACTAGGGTTGGTGTTGCTGCTGCGCTGTGTGCTTCCATGGCGGCGCCTGGGGGTGGGGAGGTCGCCCCCCCTCCTTCGAGTTCGGTCGAGGATGCTTTCCGAAGGCTTGTCAACTGTAAAGGCAAGAGGTCCTCTCCTCCGGTGGTTCCAAAGTTCATCAAGAAGTTGGAGGAAATTCCTGAAATCGCTCTACCTGAAGAGAAACCAATGAAAATAGCTCTGGCGTTGGCCCAAAAAGGGCTAGTGGGTCAGTTCATGGGTCTTTGGCCATCCACCAAGACTACAGATGACTAGATTCAATGAAATTGGAGGCCAAATCTGGAACATGGAGTAACATGTTACCCTGTTGGAAGAGGGTTCTTTGTGTTTGAATTCATCTCAGAAGAAGATCGAGACTTAATCTTCAGGAATGGCCCCTATTTCATGGGGACGCAGGGTTTATATCTGAATAAATGGACACCAGATTTTGATCCCTCGGTCAACCTGCCCAAAGAAGTGCCGGTGTGGGTCAGACTACCGAATCTCCCTATGCACTGCTGGGACTTCGACTCACTGCAGAGAATAGGGAACGGAGTTGGAAGGTTCATTGACAGAGCTGATAATAAGGGACAATACACTTGCGCCAGAATCTGTGTGGAAGTTGATCTCAAAGCTGGCCTCCCTGAAGCAGTTAAGTTAACCGTTGGAACTTGGACCCATTATCAGAAGTTGGACTATGAGCACCTGCCATTCAAATGTCAGAACTGTCAAGAGCATGGTCACTTCCAAAGGCATTGTCCCAAACTACAAACCACTGGGAAAGAAGACGCAGAAGGTTGGCAGAAGGTGAAGAAAGGGAAAATCTCTAACAATGGTAAAAGCAAGGAGAAATTGGCCAAGGAATCGACAAAGGAAGGTAGTTCAAAGCTAAACCCCCAAGAAGCTCCTAAAGAAACTCAAACCCCCACAAATGAACCAGGAACTAGAAAAGGTAAGGTGCCACTAGTTCCAATTGATCCAACCCCTCACTCCAGGGTCTCCAGTCCGACAAAGGAACATATCAGCTTGGGCTCGGAAACATGAGCTGAAAACTCGGAGGAGGGAGATACTGAAGTAAGTAGTCCGCTAGGTACCCCAGATTAGCCAAAGTGGGGTAGGAAGACTGAGAAGAAGCGAAGGGAAGAGAAATCCTACAAGGAGGTGGTTCAAGGTTCACAGTACACAATCCTAGAGATGGTGAATACCAGATCGGGGGTGAAACTAGGGAAGACCCTGAAAGGGGGTCACCCTCCACATCTAGGTAAATAATGCAATACGTCTCCTGGAACTGTAGAGGATTTGGAAACACCCTAAAATAAGAAGCCATAAAGGATTTAGTAAGATTAGCGAGGCCTGAAATCCTCCTAATCCAGGAGACGAAATTGGAGGAGGATGCCCTCCTTCGAGCAAGTAATGCGTTCTGGAAGAAAGGCCCTGGTAGGGCAGTAAGCGCCAGAGGAGATTCGGGGGGATTAACAACTTTCTGGGACTCTGCAAAGCTCGACCTAGTAGAAGAAGAAGGTACCACCCACTGGTTATTTACCAAATTGCACCACAAAGACTCTGGACATCTGGTAAGCCTCTTTAACTTGTATGTCCCCATTTCATATGCTGAAAAAAAAGAATGCTGGGATTCATTAAAACTGTTTCTTAATCTGCATAATCCTGAGAACCTAGTACTGGCTGGAGATTTAAATGTGACTCTCTCTCTGGCCGAAAAGAAAGGGGGATCAATTGTCCAGGATCCTGCCAGAGAGTGGGTAGAAGATTTGATGTTGGACTGGGAGATTGAAGATATCTCATCGATCAACGGGAAATATACTTGGTCCAATAAAAGGACCGGGCCAGGTCATATAGCTGCCCGTTTTGATCATTTCCTCATTCATTCCTCCTTTCTTACCCTTGTACTTATGGCGACCTCCAAGATTCTCCCACATTATACTTCGGATCACAAACCAATTTATCTTTCCCTCTCTCCTGGGTTATCGCTAGGCCCTATCCCTTTTTGGTTTTGCCCAAACTGGATAGGTCAGGATGGCTTTCTCAACCTGGTAACTAACTCCTGGAACGAACCTGTTATTGGGTCCCCCTTTTATGTTTGGGAAGAGAAACTCAGAAGACTCAAACTTAACTTGAAAGCATGGGCCGAAAGGTTATGCTCTCCTATGGACGAAAGGAAAAGAATACAGAAAGCCTTGGAAAGGCATCAATCGATCTTGGAAGAGTCCCCAGTTACCCAGGATCTACTCAACCGGGAATCCGAGCTTCAAAGGAAGTATCACAAAAGTTGTCGGGAAGAGGAAATCTATTGGAGAGTCAAATCAAGGGCACTTTGGCTTCGAGATGGGGACAATAATACCTCATTCTTTCACAAGCAAGCCCAAGCTAGGAAAATTTACAATTCCATTAGCGAAATTCAGATGCAAGACCAAGTCATAAAGGACTTTAAGGGCATAAAGGAGGATGCTCATTCCTTCTTCAAAAACCTCTACTCTGCCCCTGATCTGGAGCCAGTGGCCCCGAACTCCTACCCAATCTCATAAATTCCTTCCCTGATCAATGATGATGACAATCTGTTGTTGAACAGACCTGTTAGCATTAGTGAAATCAAGAAATCCATCTTCAACATGGATCCTGACAAAGCTCCTGGGCCGGATGGGTTCACAGCTCGATTCTACACCTCTTGCTGGGATATTATAAAAAAGGATTTGTATAGAATGGTTAGGAAGTCTCAGAACTGTACCAAACTGGGTGGTAGTACAAACTCCTCTTTCTTGGCCCTCATCCCAAAAGAAAAAGGCGCTAAAAAATTCAACAGATTCGGGCCTATCTCCCTTTGTAATACAGGATATAAAATCATCACTAAAATAATGGCTAATAGACTCAAAAGAATACTGCCGAAACTAATTCCGGAAAATCAAGGTGGGTTTGTGAGAGGGAGACAAATTATGGACAACATTATATTAGTCCAAGAGGCCATTCATACCAGCTGTAAGAAAAAAGAGAAGGGCATGGTTATCAAGCTGGATCTGGCCAACGCCTTTGACAGAGTCAAGCACGACTTCCTTTTTGCAGTCATGAGGAACTTTGGGTTTAATCAGAAATTTATTGAGTGGGTTAAGGCCTGTATTTCAGCCCCTTGGATAGCTCCCTTGATTAATGGTCGTCCTGCAAAATTCTTCCAGGCCTCAAGGGGGCTAAGGCAAGGTTGTCCTCTTTCCCCTGTGCTCTATGTCATCCAAGCCTCAGTGTTAAGCTTCCAATTGCAGAGATGTCTTCAAAACAGGTCCCTTTCAGGCATCAGAGTTGTCCCAAAGGTCAAGGATGTTAACCACGCCCAGTTCGTTGATGACACCCTTTTACTGAGCGATGCCAACGTTAAGACAACAAGGAATTTCAAATCTGAACTGGACTATTATAAATACAGCTCTGGCAGCGAAATAAACTATCACAAAAGTAAGATTTATGGGTGGAATTGCAATCCACGTGAAATGCTACAGTTAGCCCGAATTCTTGAGATGGAAGGTATCACAATCTGGGACAATTTCACCTATCTAGGGATCCCAATATTTAAAGCCTCCTCTAAGGTCATTCACTGGCTACCTCTTTTGGACAAACTCAAAAATAAGATCCATGCGTGGGGAGCAAATTGGCTCAACAAAGCAGGCAAAGTTATCTTGATGAACTCGGTCATTACCAACCTCCCAATTTACCAGTGTTCGGTTCTTCTCGCTCCCAAAACTATAACAAACAAAATAGATGAAATGCTTCGGTGATTTCTTTGGGAAGGCGGTAGAAACTATGAAAAGATGCTCCATTTAGTAATATGGGACAAGGTCAAGAATCCAAAGATGGAAGGGGGCCTTCATATCAGAAATGTGGCTTCCCACAATCTTGCCATGGGAGGTAAAATTCTTTGGAATATGATCACGGGGAAAAGAACTTGGAGCAAGCAAATTCTCAGGAAAAAATACTTCATAGGTGATAAAGAGAGATGCCTTGAGAAGCCTACTAAAGTGCAGAAAGGTTCCCCGATTTTCACCCTGTGCAAAAGAGCCCTTCCTTATTTTATTCCAAATCTCACCTGGATCCCGGGGAACAGGGCAAAAATTAGGATCTGGGAGGACTCCATTCTTGGAGAGCAGCCCCTTATTTGGTTAAGTGAACTGAGAAACATTAAAGATTGGCTCCCGACTAATAATTGCAGAACGTTATGGGACATCTCCCTTTGGAGGAATGATGATAATGAATCCTGGGAAGGATGGAAACTAGGAGATTATCCGGATGAGCTTAAGGAGGAAGCCGCAATTCTACTCGATTCTCTACAAGGGAAGTCGCCAATCAGTGCTAGATCCAAGGATAAGCGGGGATGGGGATCAGACTCGGGGTCATATACAACAACATTTGGCTACTCTGCTATCCTGGATTTGCCGTGGGTCCCTCCCAATCCATCCCCGTGGAAAGCTCTATGGAATTTTCCCTCAATTCCTAAAGTAGATATTTTTATATGGACCTTGCTCCACAATAGCATATTAACCAGTGATAATCTAAAGAGGAAAGGCTGGGAAGGGCCCTCACGATGTCCTCTATGCAATCAGGCTGAAGAAACCATCAAGCACCTCTTCTTTACTTGTGATTTTTCTAAAGAAGTTTTGGGGCTTTTTTTAGGACCGGTCTCCTTAACTCTCCCAAAATCATCCTCAGAGCTTCTAAGCAGATGGATGTCTTTATCTCCTTTCAATCTGAGAAAGAAAAATCTCCTCAAAATTACCTGGATGTGGACCCCCAAATTCTTCTGCTGGAAGATATGGCTGGAGAGGAACAATAGAATCTTTAAGGAGGAAAGCAGACTACCATCCCAGGTGGATATTAAAGCCAGAACTTTTCTCTCTGAAGCCTTAAGCTTGAAGCTTCCCATTAGGAACTCGATCCCCCTCTCGGTTGAAGAAGAACGTTGGCTTAAGGAGTTTACCCAGAATCAACAAAGCATGGAAGAAGCCAAATCCCCGCAAAAGATGAATTGGGAAATTCGGATGGAGGAGCAGGACTTCATCAAATGGAGATATGCTCTTGATGAATGGTGCCTCTTCTTTGATGGGGCCTCAAAAGGGAACTCCGGTCAAGCAGGAGGAGGTGGCATTATTATTGAGCCAGCTGGCACACTCCATATTTCATATGCTTGGGGCTTAGGATATGCCTCCAATAATCAAGCTGAGTATCTAGCACTGTGGCAAGGTCTCACACAAGCGGTGTAGCTGAACGTCCAGAAGATTACGATCTTTGGTGACTCCAAACTGATAGTTGAAGCGTTGAATTCTAAGAATACCCCAAAGGATATTACTCTTGCCCACACGTACAAGAAAGTCCTTCTACTGCTGTCGTAGTTCAAGAAATATAAGATTTATCACGTTTTGAGTAGTCTGAATAGACTGGTAGACGCTGAGGCTAACCGTGGTACGCTCATGAGAAAAACCCAGGTGACTGTAAATGGAGAAATATCAAGCCAAACAATTCCCTAAGACTATGATCGCCCTTGCCTTGTCTCTTCACGCGGGCAATCCAACTGCCTTTGAAGGATCTCGGATAGATCCGAATCAGTATAGATATCGCTGGACTGGCAGTAATCTTCACTCAGAGATTCCCTGTCACTGGCAAGCCAAGCTGGGATCACGGGGTTTGGCAGGTTACAAGGAATATAGAGAGAACCACCCGAAGACATTCTTCAGTATTTCTGTTAGTCGCGGGTATTTGCAAAGCACAAAAGAGGAGCAGTGTTATAGGAGAAGAAGCAATGGAGGCGTCCTCAAAGCCATCTCTTTCTCCTCAGGAGAGACTCGACATGCTAAAAACAGAGCTGGAAAACGTCAGAGCAACCACAAATCATGGGAAATGGGGACTGCTGAACACCGAGATCCAAGATCTAAGGGAAGAATTAACAGAAGACCTCCAAGCGGGCCTCAAGGACGTCGCTATCACCACGGGCAATCTGGGACATCGTCTCTGCATGCTGGAGAAACAGGTCGAAGAACTAACCAAGGTGATCAGCAAGATCTCGGATGCTACAGCAGAGGCCATCTCCAAAATTGGGTAAGGTAGGATAACGATGGTGGGCGTTGCTTGTTAGCCCTCAGTTTTCTCTATCGACCTATGCAGAAGATCGTGTATTTGATAAATAATAGACTAGTTTATTATATGTCTATGAATCACGAGAATCTAGATTTCTGGATTTTGCTTTGTAAGGATGTGTGTGCCAAGCTGAAGATGAAGATCAACATAGTAGACTTGAATATGTATTGTAAGGCCCTAGTATCCCTTCCTTCCAGACTCTAAATAAAAATCTTTAACCGTTCCTGTAAAAAAAAATAAAAAAATAAAAAATCTAAAAATAATTTTGAATTTTTTCTATTAAAACCCTAACTTTTATATTATAAAAATATCTTATAAATAATTTTGAATTTCTGTTATTAAAAGCTTAACTTTTATATTATAAAAAACATTCCAGAAAGCATTAATCATTAATTATCAATTGTAATCTAGACATTTAAACTCCATTAGCCCATTCAATATGGCCTTTACTAGTTGCTTCAATAGATTTAGTTAGACGAATAAAATAAACAAGGTTGTGTGGCAACGTAGTCTCTACGAACGAGGTTAGAAAGCAAATTGTGGAAAATGGGGTCGAATTGTAAATGAAAAAAGTGTTCAGTGCAAAATTTATATCATGGAAATGTTGTGTGCAACATGTATATCACGGAACATGGGACAAAAGTAAATGACAGTTGGCATGTAGAGCACCATTTATTTATTGAAAGTACATAACAAACTACAAATTTGTTGACATTGGAAGAAAAAAATTGGAAATTTAAATGCATTTGCCATACAGACTGGTGAAAGATAAAAATATATGAAGACATAAATTTAAAAGGAGATAAGAAAACAGTTTTATTTGAAATATGTAAAAAAATAAAAGTTTGTTACATACTACTGGAAATTTTGAAATGTATATCACGGAAATGTTGTGTGCAACATGTATATCACGGAACGTGGGGCATAAGTAAATGATGCTTGGCATGTAGAGCACCATTTATTTTGAAATATATAAAAAAATAAAAGTCAGTTACATATAAAAATTTAAATGCATTTGTCAACATGGGGCATAACTAAATGACGCTTGGCATGTAGAGCAACATTTATTTTGAAATATATAAAAAAATAAAAGTATGTTACATATAAAAATTTAAATGCATTTGTCATACAGACTCGCGAAAGATAAAAATGTATGAAGACATAAATTTAAAAGGAGATAAGAAAACAATTTTATTTGATGTCAAAAAATAAAAGTTTGTTACATACTACTGGAAATTTTGAAATATACAAAAAAAATAAAGTCTATTACATATAAATCAGAATTTCAATGCGTTTGTCATGTAGACTGGGATTGGAGCTCCCACTGACCATTAGAGAAATATGTACAAGAAACAGGACTGTAGAAAGAAGATAGAGTTCAAAAAAAATGAAAGGTATAAGTGTTTACCTAGACATTTCTATTTAAGAAAGTGGAATAACTAGGTTGATAAACAAAGCAGGATGTGATCAGTAGACTTACCGTGAGGGTACATATGATCCCTTTGGATATTTGCATGTGGTTGTCATTTCATTAATGTAGTCGACGACTGCGGTTTCAATGATGTCGTCGACGACTGCTGGAATCCTGGCAACTGCCTGTTGCCTTTCGTCGGCGACTTGCTTCAATTGCCTTTCGAGCCATTCTTCAATGTAGCTTCTCATTGGGGTAACGTTGATCTCATTCCGGATTTTTATGTTAAAAAGATCATTTTATAATTCCCGGAAGTCGATAGAAAGATTACACAGAGCTTGATGAATTTCCTCATTCCGTACTAAATATTTGACTAGCCAGTCGTCGACGTGAGCTTGATCAAAGTGAATGATGTTGTAAGACTTTTCCAAAGACAAGGCCTTAAACATAGAAACCTGTTTATCGAACACTTGCCTAGTTAAGGGAAAGGAGTTTGTGATTAAGTCAGGGTCTTGGAAGTCGTTGGTTTTTCCGACTAAGTTTATTCTTGACAGCCTTGTGAATAATTTATCTTTCTTCAATATGGCTTGTTCACATGAATGAACAATGAGATGCAGGTTCTTCACTTTTTCTTTCCAACATGCATTCAATTGACCGATCCAGTTTTTGGATGGAAGATCTTGTTCTCTTCTTTTTGTTTATGTCATAATATTGACAATTGTGCCAAAAGGAAGGACCGTTTTTAAAAAGAAAATTTCTTCATATTTTAACTCCGCCTGCAAATGTTCGAGCAAACTATGTGCCTTGGTTCCAAGGGAAGTGATGGTTTGTGATTTTTTCACGCCTTGGTAACTAGATCCATTATTTTCTTGATATTATTCTCCACATATCCTCTACAATATGCGAGCAGGGTAGAGGATGCTTTTACATTGGTTGCAGGGGTGGCAGGCATGGCTATTGCCAAAGGATTGACAAGCAATGACATAGGAATCAAAGCCTCTTCCAATTCCTTGACATGGTCCTTCAATCTAGCATTCTCGACCTCAATGCCTCCAATGGAATCATGAAGTGCTTCTCCACTCGCGGTGTGAACTTGACAAATTTGGGACGGCCGCATGTTGGCAAGGTGAACCTCTGAACGAGATTTTCCTTTCTTATTTTTAACATCTTTTTTCTCAATTATCAATTTTTTGGACTGGCTATAAAAAACAACACTCTGGAACACGAAGGATTCATCTTCGTCAAAATTTTCGATAACGGATATGTTCATTGGACGGCTATGTTGGATGGCGTCTCCAGGCGGATCAAGGTAGCAGAGCATACTATCCAGATCAGTGTCAAGTTCCATGTTCTCACTCTGAATTTATGGCTCTTCCACCTGCCCCACCATTTTTTTTTCTTTTCTTCTCTACTGGAAGATTGTGAGAACTATCAATTTTAGAGTGAGGAGGGTTGTTATCTCCTCTTCCGTTTGAAGAACTTTGAGTTTCTTTGTTGTTGTGGTGGGTCGTTCGAGCGATGCTCCGGGATGTTGTACTTTTTGGAGTGTTATTTTTCAATTGAACACTCTTGTCATCGGGGCCTTTCCCTTGTTACGTGTAAAATTTAGTGCATCTTTCCACTGTGTCTACGTCACTAGCATCAAAGGTAGGAGCGTTGCCTCCACTATCTTTGTTTTCGGGTAGGTGTTTTTTGAAAAAACAATCACCGAGGCCAAGTGTTTGTAAATGTTGTCGAAAAATATTATAGGGGTTGAACCCTCTTATGATTTCAGCATATCTTAGGTTGGAGATGCTAGAATGCGTTGCGAATTCATCAATTTTGTTGACATTTTTCAACATGAAATCCCCTACTTTCCAAGGCAGAGGAATGAACTATTTTTTTTCTTCTTTTGCAACAGATGCAACCAGTAGTTGTATTGTCGTGCTACTTCTACAACAAACATTATGTTTGTAATGTGACATGGAAGGAGAGTAGGTTTTTCCATGGAGCCAAAAATTCTTATGACAGTGTAATTATCCAAATGTTTGAGTGTCCCCTTCCTGTCCAAAAAACTGGTTGCTTGTTTAGATATGCGGGGAGCATCTTCTCCTAAAACCAAAACTTTGAAAACAAACATGAAGCCATTAAAAACCTCATAAAAACAATGGGAAGCCTTGTGCTTCCATAAGGCCTGGTACCAAAACATTACTGGGTCGAATTCCCAGTTGACATTCTTGGATAGAGACAGTTGTGGAAACCGACAGGAATGCGCTATCGCAAAAACTAAGTAGGACGACATATAAAATTTATTTTTCCTTTTGAAGCTTGACAATTGGGAACAAATTTCATGGGAAAATAACTTGCCCCAATCAAAAATGGCTTGTTCGTTGACTATGAAATACAAAATATAAAGAGCCATCCGAGAAACAGTTGTTGTGGACTCCTGTCTCGTTATTCTTGTAAATAGCCAGGCAATTTCGCGAAATGGAATTCTAAATGAATTAACATGAAAGCTTGTAATATCTTCAGGAACTAGAAGCGGGTTTTTCAATAAATGGGGCAAGAGGTCCAACCCGTTATTATGTTTTGCTAGGAACTGTTTGCAATCTTCTCCTCTGAACGTCAATGTTGGCTCCGACAATCTTAGCATCTAGCAGAAGACTTGAGGTGAAAAAGAAACATAAGAGCAGTCCCGGAATGGAATAATTCTTTTGTCTGAAATAAATTTATCGGCGCACCAAGAGACCAGGTCCTTACAGTAAAAAACCTCAGGGACACAGCCTGCACGAGCAATCCCATAGGTCCAAATTACTTGGTTCTTTGCGGCAGAGGTTGAAGAATAAGAATATGCCCTGGACCACTAGAAGTTATGGTCCTAACGCCCGAAGATGTTCACTATATCTCCACAGAATTGTTGTTTTGTTGATGCCATAGGTCTATGAGAACGTTGGTTTGATCCAGATGATGGTTGAAATGAATAGTTAGAGCTGATAATGTAACTCTCCGCTAAATCTTGGTTAAATTCTTATGAATGGGAAAGCTCCTCGAGCCTTTCGCTGATTAATGACAATCTGTATGGGTGGTGCATGATGAACTCTTAGCAGTGAATCTTACTTATTACATATTTAGAAATGCGAAGGTGGAGGATGCGACGAAGAGCAATTAAGGATTGTAGGTTTCGTGAACGTGCGAAGGCGACGACGTGCGAACGACATTTCATGATTTTGAAATCAACACTAGGAAGGGATAATATAACCCCCCCACAAATCTTGGTTTAATGCGCACTAATAGGAGATCCCCTCAAGGCTTTCGCCCATCAATGACAATCTATACGGTTCCTACATGTTGAGCTGTTAGAATTAAATGTCAGTAATTGCATATTTTGAAACAAAATATATATATATATATATATATATATATATATATATATATATATATATATATATATATATATATTCTTTTATTATACACAAGTGCAAAGCTCACGGAGACGGGGGAGAGAAAGGAAAGAATGGAAAGGTCTGAAAAGCGGTCAGACGAGATTCAAAAAAGGGTTACGGGGATACCCAAGAGAGGCGAGTGTTCCACGGTCAAATTTTATGTATCGAAATTTTTTACTACAAAATGTGTAAAACGGAAGAGATCATGATGGGGCAGTTCAGCAACTGGTTTGTATATTTGTGGAATTCTGGGAAAGTGGCTAAGTATGGAATAGGGAAACAATCAGGCGTACTCATTCTCGGAATCGAGTATTCAAGTTTTCATGAACAGACCAACCCAACAATGCACAAATGACATTCCATGATGTTTGAAATTAGCGCTTGCTAATTGCATGCCTAGAAATAAGATCTTATATATAATTGGTAATTGTTAATTGCAAAGGGGTGCGGGCATAGGAAATAGTGACTAGGAACTGAATATTTCTTGAACTCGCCAAACCGACAATCCGCCAAAGAAACTCGAAGAAATGGTGAAGTATGGAAAGTAGACAGACAGGCTTCAAAATGGGGTGACAATAGTTCCACAGAAGATGTGAGGACCTGACGGTTAAATTATTTTTCTCGCAAGTTTTCAGTGCAAAATTTATACCACAGAAGAGGGCATGATAGGTGGACCGTAATATGGAAGAGGGTATGATCTGATTCTGGTTGTAAATTTGTATATCGCGGAAGTGACGGTACTGTTTGTAGGCCATGGAACAACAAAAGTCCAATCTAGAGCCCGCCTACTAGGAATTCGTGGTTGGAGAAGTGTCTGGGTATGGAATGGGGAAGCGGTCAATCAGTGTCGTGATATAAGAGTACGAGTGCAAGTGTGAACCCGCAAGTCCGCCCACGTGCGCAACCATACATTTTCAAAAAAATGAATAAGTGACGAGAAAGATAAAGTTCAGGGAAAAGAGAAACGGATATTTGGCCAAGTATAGAAGATGGAAAAGAATGACCAATATATTCACATCTATAATAGATATCCCATTTTCCTGCCAAGATATATACTTGGAAAGAAGTGCGAAGTTGGCAGGCATAGAAAACAACGACTAGGAATACGATCCGCGAGTTTACTTGGTTCTTGGTTGTATGCTTCGTCTGTCTATTTGTATATCACGGAACTCCGAGGCATTTTTTTAGCTAGCCAACCCACAAGTCAGGCTGTCAATTTGTATAGTGCGAAACTGTGGGTGTTGTTTGTAGGACATAGAACTATAGAGGAAATGCTATGCCCTTTAATATAGCTTATGTGGCGCAAATGTGGTATGGCTTGTTTTAACACTTTTACATCCATAAACAAAGGCAATATTGAGCCCGCCAGCCCTGGAGCCCGTGTGTCAATTTGTATATCGCGAAGCTCTGAATGTTGTTTGGAGGTCACGAAAAAATAGAAGTGCAATGTTGAGCCAGCCGACGCGCAAGTCCGCATGTCAATTTGTATATCGCGGAACTTTGGGTGCTACTTGTAGGGAAGGGAACAATAGAGGGCCAATTTAAAGAAAGGGGAAGCACTCGTTGGAAACGCGTGAATCTGCCAAGCCACGCAGTAAGGCATTTTCAAAAAAAAAATGATTAAGTAACCAGGAAGAGAAACTACAGGGAATAAAAGAGTGGGAAAATAGAAAGGCGGAGGGAAGTTTTCGTAAGCACGAATTGGTTTCAGAGAAGCCCCATTGTTGCAAAAACCATCATTTTCTACTAATTGTCAGCAAATGCATTGTTGAAGATTAGATTTTGTTGCAACCTGTGTGTGCAAGTATGTTCTTGATACATTCTTCCATGACTGTAACATATTAACTTAACTATTAAACTTCATTTTCTACTAATTGCCAGCAAATGCTTTGTTGAAGATTAGATTTTATTGGAACGTGTGGGTGTAACTGTGTTCTTGATACATTCTTCCATGATTGTAACATATTAACTTAAGTATTAAACTTCATGCATTATGGGTTGTTAGCATTAAAACTTAATAAATGCATGTCTAGAAACAATAATGATGATTTTGCTGCAAGATTGTACATTGGTATTGCTATGTTCTATCTACATTATGAATAGAATTGAACGTTGGTTTGAAACTGTGTGTAATCCATTTTTTGTTTGCATAAAAGATTGGTGGATTGACACAGTATATTGTCATATAATTGTTAGATGTTCCATCTTAGAAAAAATAACCTAAGTAAACACAATGTCGAAGAATTATGAGAGCAACAAACCATGCCAATGAGAACATGCGTTAAATCCAAAAAAGAAGCAGGAACGAAGACTCCAAGGCAATTTTTTTTAATAGCAAATCCATTTAAAAAAAAAAAAAAAAACACTGAGTATTGTACATATATCCTTAGAAATTGGACCCAATTCTTCAGGCCAAAACATAGAACATATCTGCCACAAACACGGGCATAGGATCCGCAATATGCAGGATCCTTGCAGTTTTCTCCTCGATGAATCATCCTGTGGTGAAATTTAAAGTTTTAAGAAGCTTCCCGTGAGGAAGAAGATGAAAAACATTGCAGGGAAAATGGAATAGCCCTTAACTGAAACTTAGGACACAACTAGAAACCGCCTCTGCACAGTCGAAAAAAATTCAGGGATACAGGTTGCACGTGCAATTTCAGAAGCCCAAATTAGTCCATTCTGGGTGGAAGGAGATGACTAGTAGAAAAATGCCTTGCAACAGTGAGAGTTATGGACCTAATTCCCGAAGATATTAATTGTATATCCAGAGAAGAGGACAGTAGTCCCGCAAGTGAATAATTTTTTGGCTTGTATCTCTGGGAGCATCAACATATCATTTATTTACAATGAAAGTCTTTCGCCCAGAATGGACTAATTTGGAACTCTGGAATTCCTAATTTCGTGTTGCAAAATGGCTATTGCGTTCCGCATAGGTTTCTTTTCTGAAACACATTTTGGTGTTGTCAGGACCGCCATCACTGAGCCAGGAAGTTCCGCTCGTTATGTTTTATTTAAATTTGGGAAGAGTCTCTGCATTGCCATCATCCATTGTCGTATCATTGCCCATCAGATCAACTTCTTCCATATCAGAATCCATGACATCAACCTCTGCGTTAGCCATGAATGCAACTAGGTAGGTTCTCTGAGCAGGCAGCGTTGCCTTGGAATTCTTTGGCTTGAAATATATCTCTCGGTGTACCAAGGGACCATCTCCTTTTTCACTCCTAGGCGGAGGGAGATGAGTAGTAAGAATATGCCCTGGAACAATGGAACCTCTGACCATTATGCCCGAATGTGTTTACTGTATCTGGACAGAAATGCTGCCACAAGTTAACGAGAATTTTTGTTTGCTCGAGACGATGTTTGAAATGAAAATTGGGGAGGGATAATATAACCCTACGCAAATTATGGTTTAATGCGTATCAATGGAATATCTCCTCGAGCCTTTTGTTGATCAATGACAATCTCCATGGTTCGTGCGGAATGAGCTATCACCATTACAGCTCACTAATTGCATATTTAGAAAAAAGTGCGAAGGTTGCAGTGACGGTGAAGAGAGATTAAGAATTATAAATTTCTTAAAGGCACCAACTCGCTTTCGCACAAAAATAGATTGCGTCATGTTTGAAATGAATACTTGGAAAGGATAAGATACTTCTGTGCAAATCTTAGTTTAATTCGTAGTAATGACAAATTTTCTCTGGACTTCCGGACATTAATGACAATCTTAATGGTTCCTGCAGGATGAACTACTAGCATTAAATCTTAATTATTGCATATCTGGAAACAAGTACAAAGGCAGCGGCGATGGAAAATTACGACGAAGCATTGTACATTTTGTGCGCCCGCCAACCCGCGAAACCGATTCCAAGAAATACCCAAGTATGGAAAGTGGTCACGTGGGTTACAAAAGAAAAAGGGCAGAAGATATACCCAGGAGACGTGAAGGGCCGATGGTCATATTACATCTCAGTGACAGATATCGGCCATCAATTTGTATGTCGCGTGATTTTGGTTGTTGTTTGTGCGTAGGGGAACATCGGAAGCGCAATGGCGAGAGGGCAATTTGTATATTGTTGAACTTCAGGTTTTATATATAAAAGCATGAGACATTGGGGAAAAGGACCAAGTAAACAAAAAGCGAAAGAATACAAGATGAAGGGGGGTTTGTTTTCTAATTTGTAAATCGCGGAAGTCCGGGTGCTAGTTGCACGCGACAGAACAATGGAAACGCAATGTTAAACCCGCCTATGCAGGAACCCACAATTGAAAAATGGAAAGCATAGAGAAAAGAGAAACTAGAAATTTTTTGAAAAATGAGTAATACACACTAAATATGTACTATGAAGTATGAACATGAGATATTATAGAGCATGTACAGATCCAACTTTCCATACTTAGCCACTTTTTGGATCGTGGGTTCTCGGACTAGCAGGCTCTAAATTGGGCATCTATTGTTTTGTGGCCTACAAATATCATCTAGAATTTCATGATATACAAATTGTCCAGTGGACCTACGAGCTAGCTCGGTCAACATTGCACTCCTTTTGTTTCGTGTCTTACAAACAATACTCGGAGTTCTGCGATATACAAATTGACAGATGGACTCTAGGGTTGGTGGCCTCAAGAGTGTGATTGTTTACGGATGCTAATCCCTATTAACTATTTAAGATTATCTAAAAACATTATTTTCAATACTAAATTATTAATATTAAATATTGATATTGTACAATTTAATTAGACAAGAAGTTTTGTACAATATGAAATGGGGAAGCGGTCGGGCTGGTGATATAAAAGTAAGTGAAATCTGAATACGTGAATTTGCCAACTTCCTTACCAAGATTTTTTCCGAAAAATTGAGTAATACATAAAATCTACTTTTAGAAAGTACGGACATGAGATTTTATAGAGCATGTACTGTTCCCACATTCCATACTTAAGCCAATCTTTGGATCGCGGGTTCTCAGGCTGACGGGCTCAAAATTGGGCCTCTATTGTTCTGTGAGCTACAAATATCACCCAAGAGTTTCACGATATACAAATTGACAGGCAAACTTGCGGGCAAGCTCGCTCAACATTGCATTTCTATTGTTCTGTGTCATTCAAACAACACTCAGAGTTCCACCGTATACAAATTGACAGATGGACTCCAGGGTTGGCGGGCTCAACCTTGCGATTGTTTATGGATGGTGATCCCTATCAACTATCT
>JZKD02S1674015.1:56728-83549 GCA_000966675.3 Picea glauca
AAAGTATTAATATTAAATATTGATATTGTACAATTTAATTACATAAAATTATAAAAGGATGTGAAATATCTTATTTCAAAGAAAAACCCGCGTATTCGGAAACTTGCATTCCAAATTTTTTTTATAATATGAAATGAGCAAGAGTTCGGTCGGGTTGTTGATATAAAAATGGGTGGAAATTTGAACACGCGTATCCTTCAAGTTCCACACCTAGAAAATTTCCCAAGAAATGAGTTATACATACCAAATATGTACTTTTATAAAGTATGGGCATGAGATTTTATAGAGCATGTATGCATCCCTCATTCCATACTTAGCCACTTTTTGGATCGTGGGTTCTCAGGCTGGCGGGCTCAAAATTGGGCCTCTGTTGTTCTGTGCGCTACAAATAGCACCCAGAGTTCTGCAATATACAAATTGACAGTAAGGGCCTCATGTTGATGTAATAACACAATTGGAATTGGGCCAGTTTATATTCATTTCTTACAATATCAAACGGAGAAGCAGTCGGTCGGGCTAGTGATATAAAAGTAATTGAAATCTGAAGTTGTGAATCCGCTAACTTCCACAGCTAGAAGTTTTCCGAAAAACGAGTAATACATACTAAGTATGTACTCTTATAAGGTATGGACATGAGGTTTTTATAGAGCTTGCATGGATCCCGCATTCCATACTTGGCCACTTTTTGGATCGCATATTCTCGATCTTGCGGGCTCAAAACTAGGCCTCTATTGCTCTGTATCCTACAAATAGCACCCAGAGTCCCACGATATATAAATTGGCAGGCGAACTTGCAGATTGGCTTGCTCAACATTGCACTTCTATTGTTCTGTGCCTTCCAAACAAAATTCGAAGGAAACGAGTAATACATGCTAAATATGTACTTCTAAGAACTATGGACATGAGATTTTATAGAGAATGTACGGATCCCTCATTCTATAATTAGCCACTATTTGGATCATGGGTTCTCGGGCTGGCGGGTTCAAAATTGGGTCTCTGTTGTTTTGTGTCGTACAAATAGCACCCACATTTCTGCGATATACAAATTGACAGGCAGACTTGCGAGCTATTTGAATTTTAAGGGCGTCGTGTTCATGTGATAGCATAATTGGACTTGGGCTAGTTTATATTAGTTTATTACAATATCAAACAAGCAAGCGGTCGATTAGGCGCGTGATATAAAAGTAAGTGAAATCTGAAGTCGTGAATCCAACAACTTCCGCACCTAGAAGTTTTTCGAAAAACGAGTAATACATACTAAGTATGTACTCTTATAAAGTATGGACATGAAAATTTTATAGATCATGTACGGATCTCGCATTCCATACTTGGCCACTTTTTGGATCGTGGGTTCTCGGGCTAGCGGGATGAAAATTGGGCCTCTATTGTTCTGCACCCTACAAATAGCACCCACAATTCCGCGATATACAAATTGACAAGCGGACCTGTGGGCTGGATGGCTCAACATATTGCACTTCTATTGTTCTGTGTCCTCCAAACAACACTCGGAGTTCCGCGATATACAAATTAACATATGGACTCCAGGGCTAGCAGGTTCAAGATTGTCATTGTTTACGGATGGTAATCCCTATCAACTATCTAACATGATCTAAAAACATTATTTTCAATACTAAATTATTAATATTAAATATTGATATTGCAGAATTTAATTAGACAAGAAAGTTTGTACAATTTGGTCGGGCTAGTGATATAAAAGTAAGTGGAAATATGGACACGTGCATCTGCCAACTTCCACACCTAGAAATTTTCCGAGAAACGACCAATACATAGTAAAAATGTACTTTTATAAAGTATGGACATGAGATTTTATAGAGCATGTACGGATCCTTCATTCCATACTTAGCCACTTTTTGGATCACGGGTTCTAGGGCTGGCGGGCTCAAAATTGAGACTCTAATGTTCTGTGTCCTACAAATAGCACCCAGAGTTCCACGATATACAAATTGACAGGTGGACTTGCGGGCTCTTTGGATCAACATTGCACTTCTATTGTCCCATGTCCTCCAAATAGCACTAGGAGTTCCGCAACATACAAATTGACAGAAGGACTCTAGGATTGGCGGGCTCAAGATTGTGATTGTTTACGGATGCTCATCCTATCTAACATTATCTAAAAACATTATTTTCAAATACTAAATTATTAATTTTAAATATTGATATTGTACAATTGAATTACATAAAATTATCAAAGGATGTTAAATCACTTATTTTTAAAAAAATGAAGGAAACAAAAGAAAGTTTTTTAAAATTCTATCACCGCAAGCATAACAAGGACCAATTTGAATTTTAAGGGCCTCTTGATATTATAGCACAATTGCACTTCGCACAGTATATATTCGTTGATTTCAAATTATTCCAGGAGATTAATTTTACCAAGTTCATTGATTAAGCAAAAATGCTAAAAAAATGACCAATTTGAATTTTAAGGGCCTCTTGTTGATATGATAGCACAATTGCACTTTGCACAGTATATATTCGTTGATTTCAGATTATTCCAGGAGATTAATTTTACCAAGTTCATCGATCAAGGAAAAATGCTAAAACAAGCCACATACTACATTTGTGTCACAACACCATAGAAATTATCAGGCGGATTTGTGGGCTAGCTGGCTAAAAAATTCAATTCTATTGTTCCATGTTCTCCAAACAACAGTCAGAGTTTCGCGATGTACAAATTGACAGACGAAGCACACAACCAAGAACCAACTAAACTTCAAACAGATCGCAAGCAAGTTCCCACAAGGTTCCATAGAGCAGGACGCATCGACCTTTGCATCAAACAATTTGATATACAAAGAAAAGACGTCGCCGCATTCGTTTTCTCTTGCATCTGGTATATATTCCCAGTAGAAAATAACCGGGGCCATGGGATATATGGGGTTTGCTGCCATGCTTCCCATTTTTTGGACCAAACAATCTTATGCGCATGCAATCCCAACTAGCTAAGTCTGACGAACATTCATCTAGATGTTGAAGAAATATTACAGAGACACGTGAGATATTTTTGTTTCCTGCCAAATTTTGATATTTTTTTTTTTCCTTTCTTCAGTCGATATGCAAAATTGCATTGTCCTCATTTAAGGTGAATTTTTTGTGTATCTGAAGGTCCCGCAACATGTAGACATTTCTTTCCTTTTTCTGTAGATACATTTCATACGACAACTTTTCCAAATTAGGAAGCACATTTTGTAACAGAGGCTGCCTAACTGTACAATGCACGGTCATGTTTCCCACAGTTCGGATGGCAGCATTGACGCAATGTCCATATATATATGGACATTTTTCACCGCATCGCAGACAATCAATCGTATCATCACTTATCAAAGCGGAGGCAGAAGCAGGAGAGTTGCATTTTTCACATACAGGTTCAAAGGGGGTCGAGTACACATTGGTTGCAACTAAAACACCTTCAACCTGGGAAAGGAAGCCTAGGAATTAATACATTGAACAATATAATACACAACTGCACCCCCCCTCCCCTTAAAAAACTAAAAATAAAATAAAATAGGCCGCAGAAATTTGTTTAAGGCTATTTGTATAAGCAAAGTGAGGATGATTTTGTGGATGTATACGCACAACAGTTGTAGAGCTAGATAGCTTCTTCAGATCCTATACTATATTTGCTCGCAACTCTATTACAAATGTTTTCTGAGTTGTTTGAAAGATCCTTTCTCTAGCATCCCTTTTTTTTGTTATATTTTTTAAGAGCATAAGTGGAATCTTCCCTTTATGCAATTGTTACTCCATTGGCGAAAACAAATTTGAATACGTATCGAACAATTGTAGTTGCAACATGGAACAATGAAATATTTGTGTAACTTACTCGAGATACATGCACATGCGAAAGTAAAGGACAAAACTTAATATAAAAAGCGGTATCATTGCCTTGTCATTGTTCGACTCTCCATCCTTTATATGGAGAATGTGTTGTGAGCCAAGTTTTCTCGCCAATGTGACATTTGCGCCAATTGTTCCGATTGGGTAAATATCAATGCTCTGTGCAAGTTGGCTGATAGTCAAGTCCGGGACGAAACGATATTCTGAGCAAACAGCGGAAAAAATTTCCACAATGATTGTTTCGTTGAGCGAAATAATTCGATCACAATCACCACGGTCATATATTGTTTTGGGCAATATATTAAAATTTGTAATGGATATCCCATTACGAGGCAATATCTTTTCTGCATGTTTCTGGACAAGTTGTGGAGGAATAGTCAGTGTCACTGTCATCATGGCCTCCTTGTCTATCATGTCAGCACGCATAATGGATCTAGTTTTTTTTTCCTTGTCCAAGTAGGTGCTATAGTTGACCATTATGTCCCCGAAGAACACTTGTCCAGTTCGACGGTTGTTCAAGCCCTCTATTGATAGTACTTTGGATGTTACAACTCTAGACCTGGTGACAATTTTTGAACAGGAAAACTAAAGTGAATGGTAGTGTGCATTTTTTTTTCTGTATTCTTCTTTCACTGGCATAAATCTACAAGTACATGCATAGCTTCGATGAACTATGGAGTCATAGTTTTGCAACCACACCTCTTAGTTTAATAAACATGTGGCACGTTCAACCTCTCGCTTGTACTTGTTAATACTTCTTGTGAATTGCAAACAATGTATTGCAGATGACATCGACATATTCACCATGCCATAGATGAATATATAGCCGAGGATATTTGTTTGGTAAACACAGTAAGAGCAGAGTGTATGCATCTTTACCTTTGGCCTTGTCGGTCTGCTGATGTCTGGGATGACTGACTGCTCATGCCCATGTCACTAGTCCAACTTTTTCTGATGCAAGCATGTGCAGATGAACATCAGGACTAAACAAGCATATACATTGCATACTGTCCATCAGAAGGACTAAATAACTATAAAATTGTATGCATCTAATTTTTTTAACTAGAAAAATGTTTAACAGTAAACAAGGCATGAGGGTGGGGCACCACGACCAACCTGTATATCATGAACCCCTGAAAGCCACGAGAGAAATCTTGAACCTTCCAGCCTGGCACCCACAATCGACAAAGTGGGTAACTATGGAATAAGGTAGAAGCGTGACCATAGATGTGAAAATGTTAGTCCACCAATCGACGCACCAAGGCATTTTCGGAAATAACACTAAGCAGATGAATTAAAAAACAAAAGGGATAATAGAAAATGGAAAAAGTAGAAATAGGGAGGGCAGAAAGGCCAATTGCTGCCAAGCCATCATTTTCAAGTCTAATATTGTATGCCCCCACCCGGTTTGTATATTTAATTTACCAGCACAGTTGGTATACCTTTTAGAAGATTGTACCACAGAACCCTATGTTGTTGCACAGAACAATTCATCTTCCTGTCCAAGCAACCTATTTTTTCCAAGGTAGCAACGCCAAATATGAAATGGACATGAAGGCAAGTTAGTATGAAGACATACATCTAAAATAAAGAGAAACATGTCTATTTACCCGCCAAAGAGTCCATCGTCCTCTCCAGCCATTCTGTTTGTTTAAATGCAGCAATGCAACGAAAACACAACATACATGAAGTAGGTTAGTATGCAGAAAAGCATGTATTGAAGATAACTTATAATGAAGACATACATGTAAAAGAAAGAGAAACATGGCTATTTACCTGTGAAAGAGCCCATCGTCATCTCCATCCATTTTGTTTGTTTAAATGTAGCAATGCAGCAAAAACGCAACGAACATGAAGCATGTTAGTATGCAGGAAGGCATGTAATGAAGATAAGTTACAATGTAGGAAGGCACGCAACATGTACATATAATAAACTAGGTGAACACATATACAGACAATAAATGAAATACAAAACAACGCAATTTGAAATAACAATACAAGCATGCACCTTTCTATATCCTCGTCAACCGATGCAGTCAAGAATCCGTCGTTTTCTCTAGCTATTATGTTTGTTTGAATGTGGGAACGCACAAAATACAATGAACATGAATGGAAGTTGGTATGCATTGGAGAACAAGCAATATGTACATACAATAAAAGAGACTCAACAAACAATCTAAAAGATAGGCAGAAACATGAACCTTTGTGCTTCTCCATCCATAGATTTAAATGTGTAATTTTTTTCCCTGCCCAAAATATATTACAAGCCACAAAATATCACGAAATTGCATGGCCATAGCTAAACGATTTCTGGTTTTCCATGGAAAATTATCCAGATATGCTTCCATCGATGGAAATACATTTTATTTATCCTCTACACAAATTGTTGTGCCCACGATACAAGATTTTGGTTTTTCGTGGCAAACTACCCAGACATGCTTCCAGACATCGAAATATAATCTTGCAGATTTTTTTTTGTACATATCATATCTCAAGCACAACACAAATTGTATCGTGTGCACACCAGTATGTGTAGAGGAGAAAGAACATGTAATTTCATATGGGCACATCTGACCATACATGGTTTATAAATGTAGCCTGCATATGCTTTATTCTAACAAAAAAACAACAGATATTGCAATTTCAGATGTAATCCTCGAACAATTTTGCATGCAACTATTTTCTTTCATGCCAGCACTGAAGAACTATCAAAATCTCACAGCAGAACAGATATCAACCTCGGTAGACAGGGAAAATAACACAACTGCATGTCGACTCGTGGGTGAAGGGGCTAAACACCATAAAGTGCCCCCCAAAACAATAATAATCCAAAAAAAAAAAAACAGCTCCAACCATCGGCGTTGGACCCCAAACCTGCAAGGTCGAATCAAACAAAAGAAAACAGCAAGCACCAAACCAGCGAGAAAGCACGAACAGGTCGAACTGCAACCCCAGGGCCCCAAAGCGTAAACCCGAGCCAAACAAACACAACCAGCAACCCACGAACCAACGAACCAACAAGAACCATCGAACCAGTAAACAACATATGTATCTCCAACGATTACGAAACTGCAGTCAAAGCACAAAAGGAACTGGAAACATACGACGACCATGCCACTAAAAATAAGCAAACATTCTTACTTGCAAACTACAAACACTGAACAACAAACAAGGAATAGAAAATGAAACTCTGCCATGGAAACTTACTCTGAAACGATGAAATGCAGAAGCACAGGTTGAATCGCGAACGAAACAACAACAAGCAACAACCGACGAACCAACGAAGAAGAAGCACTCACTGAACCAGTAAACAATGTATGTAGCTTCAATGATAATGAAATTGCATTGCAAAGGTAGAAGAAGGATGAAACATACAATGCCTATTCAACTAGCAGTGGACAACAACACTGTGCAAAAGCACTGCAACATTGTATGGAAAATTTCGAGGAAAAATGTACTCTGAGAAGCATATTTAGATAAACATTTAAGGTTGTCAGGTTGTCTAAGGACCTCGCGGTATGAAAACATTTAAGTTGTCAGACATGTTGGAGGACCTTGCGTCATGTAAACATTTAAGCTATCGGGCCTATTGAAGAATCTCGAAAAAAGTGTCAATACATTTCAATACAAATACATGTGGCAAGGACGTTATAAACTTTGAAATTATCAATCACTATAAAGCTTGGATATCAAAACATTTTAATATGATTAGTACAAATAAAAACTTAGGGATATATTCATCTAGCAGAAAATGCTAATACAAACATTCGAACTAATGCTAGCATTAATCCACCTTCAAGCAATACATAGGAAAAATATATTATTCAAAAAGACTATATACGAGAAAAAGTTTGGATATGTTGCCATATAAAACATTGGGAATATCGAAGCCGGCAATAAGACCTCCAATCTCGTATCCAATCAGATCAGTACTTATATGCTACTTTTTATTATATAAAAATATATGCTTTTAATTCCCTAGCTCCAACAATAGGTATTATGCAAATGTTTCTGGTCAAAGACAAACTAATATGTAGTCAACGAATTATCGATCGCTATAGTCCCTCTATGCCTACAACAGGGACTAATAACGACTTTGTCAAACTAATGTATATAAAAGCAACCATTTTTTTAAAAGCAAATGAACCTAATTTGGCAAATGTATTTTACCAATTTTATAAGCCAAACTTTCAAAAAGTTTGATTTGGACTTTTTTTTCCTAAAAATTTGTGCACTAAACAATTTTGCAATTTTCTAAATTAACTCATATGAAGCTATGAAATATTATAAATGATAATATAATGTTCAACACATCCACTAGGATGCTTTCTAATGTGTTGTCAATCTGATGATGCATCAAAATGACCCATCATCCAAAAAAGTTTAATTTCAAGTCACAATATATTTTATAGTTGAATCCAAAAAAATTGTTATGATGTTTTTTGGGAAATATATCATTGGTTTGACTTGTAATGGGAGTTATCCTTCCCATAAGTTGATGATATAAGTTGATAATAGGAATATTTAGTGGTACGAATATTTCATGTAAACAGATAAATGGGAAAAGTCCACATTTCCATATATTTGATTTATCCTTCCCATAAGTTGATGATAGGCATATTTAGTGGTACTAATATTTCATGTAAACTGAATTTAAATGGGAAAAGTCCACATTTCCATATAAAGAATCATCGTGTGTATAAAGGGAGGAGAATAAGAAAAGGGGATGATAGGTTTTTATTGGTTTAGCGTCGGGTTAGCACTCGACAGTTTTTTTAGAACTTGCTTGTCTTACATTGTTTCCCTTTTCCAAGGCTCGTTGTTACTCTCATTGAGATGATTTGTCTTGCTTTTTGCTTTTCAACGTTCCTACCCGCCTTTTCCAGTCCTCTGTTCCCGAGTGGGTGGGGCTTCTAGGTTCTTTTTTGATTGGTTCTTGTACAGGAGAGGGTCAATCTCCTGGGGTCACGGACCATAAAACATTTTCTACATGGACTGAGTGCTTGTCAGCTACTGTAGTGATAGTTTCACTAGCATCCGGTGGACTTAAATGGATAGTGTCTCCATTAAAGATATGGAATGCAAGGTAAAGACTCTTATGATCCTGGATGACAAGGAAACCTGGAGGCGAGTGGGGCTATTTGACAAAGTGGTCAAGCTGAAGAGGGGGCCTTCGGGCTTCACACCTTTCACAAACAAGCCTATTAACGCTATCGGTCTTCTTTGTAGTCCTTCTCATCTTCCTCTACAAAGTTCCACTTCTTAGAGCTTGTTCCCCCTCCCTCAGACGATATTTGGTCAAGCACGAAGTCGACCTTTGTGCATCCAGGACCATCGAACTTTTCTTCTTCTCAGAGGGGACACAGGGAACCTTGTGCACAGGTCTAGTCTGCCTCTTTTCGTTGAAAGGTGTGGAAAGCCAACAAGAAGGCCAAGTGCTTGGTGTTAGGAAATGACGTGGGCTTAGAATATACCTGAAAAATGGCACTCTATTCTATCATAGGTCGTATATCTTATAAATATCTGAGTAAAGGTTCTCTCAAGGATTGGATAAAACACCAGTGGGTTCCTCTCCTTGGTTACTACCATGAGGTTATCTATCTAACCAAAGGTTGGCTCGGTTTTATCTGCAAATCCCCTGAGGATGCTACTCTCTTACTAAGCTCGCTGTGGGTATTTTGGGGAAGTAGTCTTATGCTAAAACAATGGAGAATTGCTTTCAACCCTGATACAGATTACTTCCAGTTTAGACATCTTTGGGTACTCCTACCGGATCTCCCACTGTATTTGTGGAACGAAGGAGCCTTACCGGTCATTGGTGATTCTTTGGGGAGATTCATTGCATTGGACTCCAAGTTACTTAGTGCCCCTGTGCGAAAAATGGGTAGATTTCTTGTGGAGATGGACATCTTCAGTGGATTGTCGAAAACCTTAGAGATAGAATGGAGAGGACGAAGGATCGCTCAGCCACTGGATTATCTTGGGTTGCCCTTCCGTTGCAATCTATGTCACCTTACAGGTCACCTTCGTCATGACTGTAAGGGGAAGGATATGGAGGAATTATCTGAAGATTCTGAACTACATAGGAGTCATCCAGCTTATACAGAAGCAAATGCTTCTTTGAATTTCTTGCAAGAAACCTTTGGAGTCTCCTCCTCTCCTCCGCATGAGCATGAATCTATCCTAACTGGTAAGTTAAAAGCACTTTGTCCTCTTTTGTTTAATTCCTTTTCTTGTGAGGAGAAGGCAGCCTTAAATAATTCAAAATGGTTATTGGCTAACACACTCTCAAAAACTACCAACCCCAGGTCGGATGCCTCATCCTTTGAACCCTCTTTTTCGAATCTTTCCCCTTCCTCCTCTCTTAAACCTTCTTTTGTTGATCCTCTTACCCATTTACCTTCTTTGATTCACCTGCCTGAAGTTTCCCTACAGACACCTCTTTCTAGACATTTGAGTCCCTCCCTTCCCACTATTTTTGAATACGCTCCATCTTCCATATTTCTTTCTACGTTGTACCAGCCTGTAGTCTCCTTGCAGCCACCACCTCCTTTGTTTCATCCGAGTCCTTTCAATCCTCCCTTTTCTATTAAGAAACCCTTTCCCTTTGACTCTTCCTTGGATGATGTGGTCAAACTCCCAATGATTCTGCCAGGATACAGAGAGGCAGAGGAGGATGATTCGAGTCTCTCTGTAGTCCTCAAGTCCCTTTTACCTAGTGTTAAAGTGACCCGTGACCCTGAGTCACTACCCATCTTCCTTGGAAAGAAGGCCGTAGAACTGAATATTGGCTCTTCCTCCTCTCAGACTCCAGGCAAGGGGGGTAAGGCCTTTACATGGTCATGGGGTATAGCCTTTGAAATTTCACCTATAAAAATGAGAAGCTGTCGAAAGAAACAAGCAAGTTCTAGTAATAAAGCATATGAAAATGTTCCTACTTCCCCGGATACTGGGGCCCTTAGAGAAATGAAGGCCCTGGCAAGGGAAAAGTGATGTTATTGCTCTCCTTGAACATTCGAGGGATTGGAGACACCCTCAAAGATGCCTTGGTTCATATATTGTTGGATCATACTAGGCCGGACATTGTTTTTTTACAAGAGACTCTTTCAGATGAACAGAAAGCGAGAGATTTTTTGCTCCAACTTCGTCCTTCTTGGGGTGCGACTATTGTAAAATCTTTAGGAACTTATGGTGGGTTACTGGTCTCTTGGGACCCAAACTCCTTTGATTTTAAACCTTTCCTGACTGGTGGCGGTGTTTTATTAACAGGTAGTTTCATCCAAAAAGGAGTTGGTGCTTCTAAATATTTATGGGTCGTGTAAAGACCGTAAGCTCTTCTGGAGTTCAATTGAAAACAACAGTATCCTTTCTACTCTAAATATTATCATTGTCGATGACCTGAAATTCATCTTGTCCTCGGATGAAAACTGGGGTGGTTCCTTTGTACCTGGTTCGAATGAGGATTTTTTTAGAGATTTACTCGCTTCCTTGAAGTTGGTTGATCTTAAGCCGACCAAGCTAGTCCCTACATGGCGCAATGGTCGCAATGGTCAACATGTTATTGCTAGAAGGCTCGACAGATGCTTAGTATATGAAGGTACCTTGTCCACTGTGGGCCTTTCAAGATCTTGGGTGGAATATCCCTACATCTCATATCACGCTCCTATACGTATTCAATTGGAGAACTCTCCCTTGTACAAGGCATTTCCATTCAAATTTAATGCACATTGGATGTAGTAGTCTGAATTTGAAAATATGGTCCATTTAATATGGAAGGACCCTCGTTTCTTGGTGGAGGGTAATAAACAGTTGTGGTTGGTTTGGAAACTCAAAGAACTCAAGATTCAAACAAAAATATGGATAAAAGAAGTAAAGGCACATGAAAGATTATTATTGGAAAACTTGGAATCTGAAATCAAGCATATTTTATTTAAAACAGTTGAGGGTCCCTTATCTTTGGAGGATGCAAGGTATCTCCGTGTGCTAGAAACAAATAGGAACAAATTTCTTCACAGGGAGGAGGAGGCTTGGAGAATCCGTAGCAGGGTTACTTGGATAAAAAGTGGAGACTCTAATACAAAATTCTTTCACAATATGGCAAGCATCAACAGGAACCAGAAACATGTGTGGGAATTAATATCGAGCAATGGAGACAAACTAACCGGATAGAAGGCGATTAAAGAGGAGGCTGTTAACTATTTAAAAAAAAAAGATTAGAGCAAAAGATAGAACTAACTACTCTGAGCTAGTTAGGATTTCCAACCTTTATCCTAGGATGGTGAATGAGGATGAAGTTGAAACTCTCTTTAAACCTGTAACTCTAGAGGAAATAAAATCTGTTCTAGAAAATTTTAAAAAAGAAAGAAGCCCAGGACTTGATGGGTGGACAACTGATTTCTTTATATTTTTCTTCAATCTTGTGGGAGATGATATTCTCGAGATGGTGGAGGACTCGAGGAGAAAAGGCCAATTTTGTGGAGGTCTTAATTCCAATTTTATGGCCCTTATTTTGAAGGTAAACAAGTCGGTCTCCTTCAATGACTATCGACCAATCTCCTTATGTAATCTCATTTATAAGGTGATCTCAAAAATCCTTGCAAATCAGATAAATCTAATTCTGTCAAAGTGTCTATCTTCATAACAGTTGGGGTTCTTGAAGGGTAGAAGGATTCAAGACTCTATTGGTACGACCCATGAAACCCTCCACAGCATAAAAAAAAAAGAATTTCAAATCTCTGATTTTGAAGTTAGATCTCAAAAAAGCCTATGACAACATAGACTAGGAGTACTAAAGACTGATTTTACTCATAGTAGGCTTCGGGGTTAAGCTAACGGATTGGATAATGTGTTGTGTAACTAGTGCCATCTTTGCAGTTTTGATCAATGGAGAGGTGACGAATTACTTCAAGAGTTGGAGGGGGATTCGTCAGTGATGCCCATTATCCCCGTATATGTTCATTTTGATTATGGAAGGGCTTAGCCTGATGTTATCCAGAGGCAGTGATGATAATAGTATTTCTGGTATAAAGGTAAAAAAGCATTTGAAAATTATCCATTTAATGTTTGTTGATGATTTTCTTGTAATGTCAAAGGAAGATCCATTGGAACTGAGGTTGATATTAGACATTCTTCAAGCTTATTGTTTTGTTTAGGGTCTCTGCATAAATTCTTCAAAAACTAAAGTCCACTACTGGGGGCTTGAGGATCCGGAGCTTAATCATTTAAAAACCATATGACCATTTTCTTTTGCTGATTTAAACTCTGGTTTCAAGTACTTAGGCTACTACCTAAAACCAGGAGCCGCAAAAGATGAAGATTGGGGCTGGTTGTGGCAAAGATCAAAAAGAAAATTGGGCTTTGGTGTAATCAATGGCTATTGATCAGAGGTAAATTAATCATGGTTAAAACAATACTGGAGAGTCAATCGGTGTTCTGGATGTCTATGGAGGTGATTCCTAAATCTGTTTTAACTCGAATCTGACAGTTAATGTTTGCATTTCTGTGGAGTGGCCAGAAGGCAATGCATCACTTCCATCTTTGCAGATGGGAACTCCTAGAAAGACCAAAACACTGTGGGGGATGGGGGCTTAGAAACCTCATTGCTTTCAACTCTGCTTTACTGGATAACACATTTTGGAGGGTGCTCACTATCGGTAGAATTTGGCACATAATTCTTTTGGATAAATACTTGGGGGATACTTTGGTGGTTGATTGGATCTGTAAGTCATCCCACCAGCAGTAGAGGACGTCAAGCTTTTGGAGTGGCTTGACCAAGAACCTATTTGTGTTACTGCACTGGCTTCGTTGGAGCCCCATTTCGAGAAACTCGATTTCTTTAGGCAGGGATAAAATCACCGGTCTGGAGGACCGTTCATTGCTTTCAAACTCCTTGTGATCACACATGTTCAACAAACACATAACAGTCCTAGCCCAAGCGAGAGATACCGATAGTGGATCTCCCTTCCCCGATCAGTGGCATACCAGTGTTTCCTTGGATCTCATTGGTTAGGATGCTACAGAATGGGATCGATTCATAAGTGCATTAAAGGGCATAGATTTAACTCTTAGAATTGGTGTGGATATCCTGGTGTGGATCAGTGGGGATGCGTCCGGGATTATTATAGAAAAAAATATATATCAGGTGCTTATAAACCCTCATGATTTCCAGTGTGACAAAGCTTGGGCTCATAAACTGTGGAAGTGGCCATTACAACTCAAAATTAAACTGTTTGTGTGGTTGGCAGCGTTTGATAAAATCCTTACTTGGGAAGTGCTTCAAAGGAAAGGTTGGGAAGGCTCAGGGATTTGCAAGATTTGCTATTGCAACTCCGATAATTTCAGTCATTTATTAATCCACTGCTATTTCAAAAAGGCAGTGTGGCACTGATTGTATGAAATCTACCATTTAAAAATCCAATGGGTTGGCACCATGGTCTCGGATTGTTTTAATGAGTGGACTATAGAAAAATCTGCTCTGGTAAGCTTGGCCGCCATTGTTTGCTAGCACATCTGGATTGAGAGGAATAAGGCTTTATTTGAGGAACTAACACCCTCTCACCTCTCGGTGGTGCACAGGATATCAGTTACCTTCTCTTGGTAGCCAACTACTATAAATCCTATCCCAAATAGAATGTGTGATATTACTCACACCGAGGGTTTCACTTTGGCTTGTTTTGATAGAGCGGCCCTTTCAACTGGGGAGTGTTGTGCAATAGGTGGTTTTTTCAAGCCTCGTGCTTCGAGGGTTACCAAATGGTACATTAATTGTGGAGAGGGTACCAACGCTAAGGCAGAGCTCATGGGATTGTGGGTGACTCTCACTTTGGCTTCGCTTTGGGTGATTGAAAAAATCCAAATCCTGGGGGATTCGAAAGTTATTATTGATTGGATAAATCAAAAGGGACAACTCCATGCGGTGAATATCGAAGGCTGGAAAATAAAAACAAAGGAACTGGCAAGTAATTTTAAAGTTATTTGTTTCCAGCACATTTACAGGGAGCACAATAAAGAGGCAGACTTACTGTCAAAGCGGGCGCTAAAGGAACCTAAAGGTAGATTATTTGTTTATCAATGGGACAATGGGGAAGAAATCCTTCTTACTCATCTTAATATTTTCGAAGCTGGAGCTGATCGAGAAGCATGTTGAGTAAATAGGTGGTTTTGAGGAGAGCATAGTTTCTTATCCGCTGATTTCCAGCCCTTTTTACAGTTGATAGCTGAAGTTTTTTTGTGTGAACAACTCTTTAGTCTCCTTTGTATTCAGCATAGTCCAAACTTTCATCTAGCTGATCCTTCTCTATATCGTGCATAATCAAAACCGTATTGTAAAAAAATTTATACCTTACATCATTTTGAGACATTTTTCTATTGAAAAAAAAGAAAAAGGGATGATCTATCAATAAGAGAAAAGGTATTAGAACTCTAAAAAAATAATTCATTGTAAAGAAGGTAAAATAACCAAGGCATTTTCTTCATTGTTTTTAGAAATAAGGTAGACTCAAGGCATTCTCTAGAAGGTAGAATAATCATTCTCTTTAGAGGGGTCAAAGTTTTTGAGGAATCATTCATGGCATTTCCCTCCCACCTTTACATTAGAATAAAGGAGCACTTGTTTTATTTTATGTAAATATTATGTTCATATATTTATGATCAATTTATGGTTATATAAAGGCCTCGTGCATTAGGATTTCATTGTGTTCAATGTGTTAAATTCTTCTACCAATAATACATTATTGATGTAATTCGAATTGAGCTTCTTTTCATGCAAATTAATGGGAAGTTGAAGTGATAACGTCTCTTTCCGAGGAATATATGTGTGATTGTGTATGCCACTTGTTGAGATATTACTTCTAGATAGTGAGGCTCAATTTGGTTGAGCCATTAAGGAATGATGCAATCGATGACTTTTGTAACTCCAAATTATTATCTCATTAGCTTATGCACCAACGAGGTAATGGTAAGCATGTAATTATTGAGATTGAAGCTCATATAAAAACGTTAATATTCTAATAATTCTAATAATCTCAAAGAAAAAATAACATGCAAATGTCGTTTTTACCAATTTAGCACTAATACATGACTACCTTTTCTATCAAGTGAATGAAGGCTTTGCATATTGTGTAAATCATTTATTTTATTTCATGTTTGATAATTGTATGAGATGTTGTGTAATGAATATAAAATACACAATAAGCAACAATGATAATACTTATCTTATAAGATAAGGGACGCAACCCTTCACCTTCATGACTAATAAATGCACATAAGTATATGCTCACAACACATTGTGTCTCACCTCATTCATTCATTTATCAAATATATAATTATTATTTTTTTTCGATTTCAACTATCTTTCTTGACTATGTTGGATATCTCTGCATGTATGAATTATTGTTCATTACATTGGTATCAGAGCCCAACTTGAAATGATATTGTAAGGTCACTCCAACCTTACCTTTGGTCAAATTTTCAAATTTCCCTTGGCAAAAATACTAGCTTTTGACCACACACAAATTTTCAGAGTTCTTTGATTCTGAGTCTTTGACCACAAGATGGTCATTTCCCATTTAAAGTTTAGAATTTTGTTGAAGGAATATTATTCTATTGTAAATTGAAGAGAAGATCAAGAGGATTGTTGCATCGAAACTTGTCAAAAATATTTGTAACATAGGAAGAAAAATCTGCTTATGTAGTGTATCGAATACTTGTGGGTTAAAAAAATGAATCTTAAATCAGTTATGGGGATCATAGTAAAACTAAATCTCAAACTGTTATAGTGATTGACCTTTTTTTATAGTCTTTTCCTTGTTCAACAAGCATTGCAATGTTCTTACTAAATTTGTTTAAAACCACAATAGATAAAGCCACCTATAAGATTCAATAATTATACATAATGAAATATAAAAGGTGAAAGAGTAGAAACATGAACATACATAATACTATTGCATATATATTTTAACTAATATGATATCTCCTCCTCCTCATATTTTCAAAGAATCCTCCTCCTCATTGTTGGAGTTACTTCACACACACCTAAGATTTCTTTTTCCTATGATTTTTCCTAGGTTTATTAGTCATTATTCAGTCTCCTATATTTTAGGGAGAATATTTCTCTAGGAGAATATTCTCTTCAATTCACACTTCGGTTTGATCAATTGAGTGGAGTCTAGATGCCACATTGGTATTATCACCATGTAACATTGGGATCATCACCAACTAATGCGCATTGTCCTTGGGATCATCACCAGACTAGCACATTACTCATGATTCTCTGATCTCCTCCTCATGTCACTCTATTTCAGTCAATTAACTGAAGACTAATAGACTAGTTAACTCAACTAGGTGGCAGTTCACTCCTGTAACTGCCCGAGAGACTAGATTAGGTGCATTTTACTCCCATAAACTGCTATTGTGTGTACAGATCACTCTAGACCACCACTATGGCGCATTGGATTCTCCTCCAGTGCGCATTGGTTGAGTTATACAGAATATCATGCGTAAATTATCATTCAGTCATTTGGTTAATGAGAATTCTTCCATTCTTTCTATAATGCTTCTCTTTTCTTGTATTTTCTCTGCAACTGTGTATGTCAATTCCCAGCCAGATCTATTATGTGCATGTTCAACACATTTACATGGTATCAAAGCCAACGGACTGCTAGGGAGAAGACACACCAAATTATTTTTGCAGGTACCGAAGATTGAAGACAACGGAAAAATGGAATTAAAATAATTAATTCTTACACCATACAATTTCTTTGCATGGAAGGAGAAGATGGTCATGCATATTCGAGGCAGAGGATTATACTTGTTAACCATGAATACAAATACAAAACCAACATCAGGCATAGAAATCCAAGTATATAAATTGAATGGATGAAACATTTGGAAGAATTTGCAGTCTCATTTCTCCTGAACTCATCTTTCACATATCCTCTTGTAAAACCCCCAATGAAGCATGGACCACCCTGGAAGGGATTTTTGGAAAACACGACTAGATGAGGGGACACGTACTTGATGTGGAATTTCTCACATTGGATCCAAAAAGCTTCGATAATCTCCAAGATTTCTTTACCAAATATAAAGATTTGTTGTTGCAAATCAAGGCTTGCGGGGTTGATCAATCTAAGGAGAAGAAGTAAATGGTTCTCACCATTCTCTCCAAACTTGGTCCAGAATACTCAGTGTTTGTATCCACATTTCATTCAGTTAGATTCGCCTCTGGAGCCACCTAGAAGATTTCATGTCTTGAGGACTTTATCGAGTCTCTCACACAAGAGTAGAACAAGCTCATCAACATGGGAAAAATCAAAGGCCCAAAGGCGCATGCACTTACTGTGCAAGATGGAAACGGTCATCAATATCATAAATCTAAAGATAAAGACAGAAGGAAAGCACATGAAAATCTGAAGAAAGAAGGGTACTCAAAACCCTTCAACAATGCCTCTGGATCCAAAGATGGAAAGTGAAGGGGGAGAAATTCACTTACTCCCATAAAGGATTCCATCCAGAATTCACATGTATGCAGAAACATATAGATCTAATGACCCAAATAATCCATCAAAACAACCTTGGAGATAGAATCCCCAAGGGTGCCAAGAAGAAGAACCCAGAAGATCAGAATCCCAAGAAAGGAAATTCTAGCCATGCTTTGATTTCCATCAACTCCTCTCTCGATGCTTGGATAGTAGATTCAAGAGCATCACACCACATGGCTGCCACAAAATAAGTCTATTCTCCATTGGATGCATGCAAAGGTATTCCTATTTTAATGGGGGACAACTCTGCAGTAGAGGTCACTAGCAAAGGAAGAATTGAACTCACAAATAGAAGCTTCGAGAATGTGCTACACGTTCCCAAAATTTCCGTCAATATTCTCTCTATGTATCACATGAATAAATCCAGCACCGGATAGAGATTCATATTCACACCTGATTCAGTGGATATCTATGACATGCAAACCAATTCCAGGGTTGCTACCAATGAGGTAAATCATCAATCTAGACTCTACACATTTTCTGAATTTATTGAACCAGATTTTGCATTACTGCTTACCCATGCTGATGAAAGTAGTAGGATATGGCACAAAAGATTCGGGAATTTAAATTTCATAAATATGCAATAACTTAGCAAGCAGGGAATGGTTGATGGTCTACCCAACATCCAATTCTCCAAAGGAATTTGTGAGGGATGTGTTCTTGGAAAACACCCTCAAGAGAAATTCGACAAAGGAAAGACTCAGAGGGCTTCCTCTCCTTTAGATCTTATCCATAGTGACCTCATGGGCCCTTTTATGCATTCATCAATCAGTAAAGCAAGGTATGTTCTCATTTTTGTTGATGATTTCTCACGCTTCACATGGATTTTCTTTCTCAGGCAAAAATTGGATGTCTTTCAACACCTCAAAGATTTCAAAGCCCTTGTTGAGACATAGCCAGGAAAGAAAATCAAAGTCCTCTGAATAGATAATGGGGGAGAGTATGTCAACCTTGAGATACAAAATCTTTTTCATGAGGCAAGGATTCAGTTGCAGCACACTGTTCCCTATACTCTGCAACAAAATGGATTTGTTGAGCGAAAAAATAGATCTCTAAAAGAGATGGCATATTGCATGCTACATGCAAATTCACTTCCACAAATATTATGGGATGAAGTACTTAATTGTGAAACCTACATCCAAAACAGATCTCCCCATAGATTTGTCAAGGATAAGACCCCCTACAAGGCTTGGAGCGGCCTCAAACTGGAAGTGACCCACTTTCATATTTTTGGTTCACGTGCATGGGTCAGGATTCCCTCTAAGAAGAGGAAGACACTTGATCCACAGAGCACCGAGTGTATCTTGGTTGGATACCCTGACGGTGTGAAGGGATACAGACTAATTGATCTTTCCTCAGACCGACTGATCATTGAGCGTAGTATCCAATTCGAGGAAAGTGTCTCACATGTACCTCAACAACTGCATTCAGACATTTTTGTTCTTCCACTTGTTAGAGATGCAGAGTCAGTGCATCCAAATACAGAGTTAGTGCATCCAGATATAGAGTCGATACAGTTAGATGTAGAGTCAATGCATCTAGATGCAAATGTAGAGCCAAAGTAGAGGCCCAAGTGGGCCTAGACTACTCTTCAGGATGTAGGGGATCTTGTTGGTGATCCAACTGATACTAGGAGGACTCGATTTGATTTCAAGGAGCCTCCTCTTGCACTCATTGCCACTGAACCGATGCCACCTAGACATCTTTTCTTGGTTCAGTATTCAGATCCACAGTCTTATGGTGAGGTTGTTGAAAATCCCTTTTTGGAATCCGCCATGCAGAAGGAGTACAACTCCCTCTTCAAGAACCAGACTTGGGATCTGGTTCCCCTTCCCTTTAGAAGAAAACTTGTCAGGTGCAGATGGGTCTACAAGACCAAGAGTGCAGCAGATGGACAAATTAGAAGATACAAAGCCATTTTAATTTCCAAAGGCTTTCAACAGGTGCCTGGCATTGATTATGATGAGACCTTTGCTCCAGTAGAGAATATGGATTCCATATGTTTGGCACTTCCCATTGTGGCAAACAAGGGATGGAAATTCCATCAGATGGGCATGAAGAATGCATTTCTTCACGACGATCTTTCTAAGGAGATCTATATGGAGCAGCCCCAAGGATTTATGCAGGATTCATCTTTGGTCTGTCGACTGAAGAATTTTTTTTATGGACTCAAGTAGGATTTGAGGGCATGGTATGCCAAGATGGACTCCTACCTGCTATCACAGAACTTTGTACGTTGTAAATCAGACTCGAATGTTTACATGCTCAGGACGGTTGATTCACTTCTACTCCTAGTTATATATGTTGATGATTTGTTGATCATCGGTTGCTCAACTTCGACGATTGTTGCAGTCAAGAGGATTCTACATGATAGGTTCTTGTAGAGCATATTTTCTCATTCCTTCTCTTTGGAGCAATTTGGATTCCTCCATGGAAGATAGAACATTGAAAATATACACGTATAGATGCAAAGAATACCCCCCTAACTCAAATACATATGCATAGACTAACCTTTAATTCCCTAACCCACTCACCAACAAACATCAAACATTCTTTTTGTTAATATACTTTATGTAAATTGTTTTTTGGCATCAAAATTTCGTAGTGTGGAAGGTTTACATTGGGGTACTAATTATTAGTAATATGCTTTGCAAGGGATACGATTCATGTGGAAATTATGTAAATTTTAATTTATTTTAGGTCGTGTAAGTGTGTTGTCTCAACTACGTTTGATGATCACAACTTAAAATGAATTGGAATTGCTTATCCCTTGCCTTGGTTGACCAAGTGACATAAAATATGCATCCATGGAAGGACGTGGAGAGGATGTTTGAGACCAATGATTGGAAGGGGATGATTTGATGTGAAATAGACTTGCAATGTTTGGGAAAAACATCAATTATGTTGGTTGAAGCATTAGTTTTGTAGCATTTCTAGTTAACCAATGAGTTATTGACAAACAAATTATCAATAATGTTGGTTACCGTTTCTTAGGTTTTATTAGGTTGTATTTGAGCATTTTCCACTACTCCACCATGATACCCAAGTCCTCAATGGTGAGGCTTTATTTCTACCTCTATGGATTTCTTCATGCCTTGGTCATTCTTTTGAATACCTTGTCCACTTAATGTTATTTGCATCATCAACTTGGAGCCTATCCCCCTTGAGTGGTTTGTCGTGGTTTGTGCATCTTGTCGTGGGTTACGTGGACACACCTTGACCGTGACATCGAAGGGCTTGGAAGGTTGTCAGTCCGAGGTGACGTGGCATGCTGACATCACCCAGGGTGATGTGGACCCACGTTTGACGTATCACGTGTCACCTGGATTCATACGTTTCACAGACCCTATGTGCCCATTAAAAGGTGACACATGTCACCCACTCTAAGGGCCACATGTCATCTTTTCCTTACCACGTGTCACCCATGGCACATGCTTACTTAGTCCATTTCGCAGGTGGAGTACTTGGGACCCACCTATCCTTACCCCCGTGTCTAGAACATCAACATGTGTGAGGGTGGGCCCTTCAGGAGTCTAGGACTTCGGGACTCTGGAGGTTTGGGTTGCAGTATCGAGGATAATTTAAAAGGCCTGAAAGTAGGAGCGACGTGGTGAGATTTTGGGCTCCTTCGAGAGTTCAGGAATTCGAGATTCCAGAGGATAGGTATGTAGAAAGGAGAAGGGACATTCAACGCTGAACATCAAACTTCCCTCTAGCTCATGTGTTAAATGAAGACCATGTCCTACCATTGGATTGGATGGTGGATGAACCTCCCCCATGGATGTAGTAACTTGGGGATGGTACGAATGAGGTGGAGCCACTTGGGTGCCACGTGGCCCATGTATGATAATGACCAAATAACTTTGGGAGGCCATAACTTGCAATCCAGAGCTGAGTTTTGAGCCTGGTAGTAGTCATTAAAGAGATATGGTTGAGTAAAAGAGAATGGATATATCAGAGATATGATTCGAGATGACTAAAGTAAGCGAAATTTTGATGCCCCATCCCTATAAAGGGTACTTAGTGGTCGAGTGTGTTACAAATTGGTATCAAAGAGTGCAACAACACTTGGCTTGCTTGGGCTCTTGAACGAGTCGCTTAAAAATATTATTAGAAAACTTTTAGGGGTGACACCCTATCTTACCCCATTCCTATGAGGCTTAGTTAAACCTCTACTGAAGAGAGGAATGAAATTTTCTGCTATTGTATATGTTTTGAAAAATTTGAACTGTGTGTTGTTCACAAACTAGTAGGTCATTAACTAACAGAAAATGGTTTATCAACACTAAAACCGTCAGTGGACTGTTGGAAAAGTACAACACAAAGGATGGTGACACACCATGCATTGGGGGAAATCTCCCACAATAGAGAGGAAGAATATGATGAAAGTAGGGCGGTGGAAACCCCTCTAGATTTGGCTAAAATTGTAAGAAGCCCCGTGGCAGAATTACAGAGTTGTAAGGATGACAATGAAAGGCTGATAAAAGAGAAGGAAAAGAAAACGAAATTAATGCAGTCCTACTCCAAAGCTGATCATATATACAAAGGTAGTTGCAACATGGACCATCATCCAGTCATGTGAACATACATCATACTAAGAAAACCCAGAGTCCACCTGAGATACAAAAGCATGGTCCTGAAAGTGGCCACACCGGGAGGAGCATATCAAAGAAGGATCGACATGGAGCTAAGAGACACTCATCGGAAGAATCCTCTGGTGAGGAAACTGATCACTCCAAGGAATATTCTAGTAGAAAAAATGGTTCACATTCTTGGAGGAAAGGAAAGAAGAGGAAACATTCCAAGAGACATGACCCTGAAGAGTTCAAGAAAGCCAAACCACCCACTTTCGTTGGAGAAATTAAGAAGGGGGAAGAAGCAGAAGTTTGACTGTTTGGCTTGAAGAAGTACTTCAGAGTTCATGACTACTCTGAAAATTTAAAGGTTCGAATAGCCATTTTCAACCTAAATGGAAAGGCCTCCATTTGGTGGGAGGACCTTAGGAATGTGAAAGGAATCCATGAGAAGGACTTGTCATGAAATACTTCAAGAAGAAGTATATGTCAAAGAAATACTTTGATGGGAAGACTAAGGAGTTCTATGAACTCAAGTTAGGATAACTCACAATAGAGGAATATATCAACAAATTCCTTGAGTTGATAAGGTATGTTCCCTACATAAAGGATGAAAAGGTAAAGATGCAACGATTTATTAGTGAACTACCTCAGTCCTTTCAGGACAGAATTGAATTTGATGAGCCAAAGACCTTATAAGACATTATTCTGAAGGCAAGGTATTGCTATGAGCAGTTCAAGAATAAGGCGGAACCTCATGAGGACTGGAAGAAGAAAAGTAGTTTGGGATTCAAGAAAAAGGAAGAAAAGTAGTTTGGGATTCAAGAAAAAGGGGTTTAAACCCTCAAGATTTAAGAACTATGGGATAGTTTCTAAGATGAGCCTTCCTACTAAAAGTGTATATCAGCAAAATTTCCCCTCTCAAAGTGGAAATAAACCCTTTGGAGCAGCCTTAGGTAAGACTGATAACCCAAAGAGAGAACCCTTGAAATGTTTGGGTTGTGAAGAAGAACATATGCTGAGACACTGCCCATATAGGAAACAAAACAATAGGAGGGTCTACAACGTCCAAGAGGCTACCAAAGTCAATGGTGTGGCTAGGATCATGCCACAGATTTATGCAACCTTGGATAATAAACAAGCCGAACACCAAACTTCAATGGTGGAGATGGAAGGTATGATTGTCAACCATATAGTTTCCATTTTAATTGACCCTGGTTCTAATTTGAGTTATGCTGCCCCTCAAAGTTTTGAGAAATGTAAATTGCACAAGTTAAACATGTTAAATCATGGCCGGTACAACTAGCCACTGGAACCAAAAGAAAGGCAACAGAGGTCATACTAACATGCCAATTCATTATGAGTGGATTATCCACCCAAGCAACCTTAAACATACTCCCTTTACGATCTTATGACCTGTTGATTGGCATGGAGTGGTTGGATGCCCATAAAACCAAGTTGGATTGTTACAATAAAAATTTGGAGTGCGAAGATGAAGAAGGGGGAAAGGTAAACCTACAAGGGATTCAAAAGCATGTCTCAGTGAGACAAGTATCAGCCCTTCAAGTGTACAAGTACTGCATAAAAAGATGTCCTTTGTATGCAATACAAGTGTTGGACTCTGTTGAGGACAAGAAACCAAGCCTAGAGGGCCACCCCATATTAAGAGAGTATAGAGATGTGTTTCTAGAAGAGGTACCAGGTCTACCTCCAAGAAGAGATATTGATTTTTCAATAGAACTTGCACCAGGAGCGGTGCCAATGTCTAGAAAACCCTATAGAATGAGTACACTAGAGTTGGTTGAGCTCAAGCTACAACTAAAGGAAATGATGGACAAAGGCTACATTTGGCCTAGCGTGTCTCCATGGGGAGCACCAACCTTGTTTGTGAAAAAGAAGGATGGCACACTTAGGTTGTGCATAGACTATAGGTAACTCCATAAGATGACCATAAATAATAAGTATCCCTTACCAAGGATCGATGACTTGTTTGACCAATTAAGGGGTGCTACAATTTTCTCCAAGATTGACTTGAGGTCTAGATACCATCAAGTCCGAATTAAGGATGAAGACATCCACAAAATGGCCTTTAGGACAATATATGGTCACTATGAATTTGTGGTGGTGCCATTTGGACTAACAAATGCACCAACCACTTTTATGTGCTTAATGAATAATGTACTCGGTAAGTTCTTAGACAGATTTGTGTTGGTTTTCATTGATGATATCTTAATCTATTCCAATAATAGGGAAGAGAATGAAGAACATCTCAAGCTAGTGCTTCGAGTACTAATAGAATATCATCCCTATGCTAAGTTTAGTAAGTGTGAATTTTTCTAGAAACAAGTTCATTACTTAGGCCATGTTATTTCTGAAGAAGGAGTGGCAGTTGATCCTAACAAGATCAAAGCCATTATGGATTGACCTACCCCAAAGGATGTATCTGATATCACATTCTTTATGGGCCTAGCATGATACTATAGGAGGTTCATAAAATAATTTTCCAAGATTGGTTTCCCAATCACCTCCAAGAGCTGAAATACCTTCTAACCAATGCACTTATGCTAAAGATTGCAGACCCAAACAAGTACTTCCTTGTCTGTACAAATGCCTGCAAGGAAGGACTTGGAGGAGTCCTTATGCAAGAAGAACATGTAATTTGCTACAAATCCAGAAAATTGAATGAGCATGAAACCAAATATGTGACCCATGATCTAGAATTGGTTGCTATAGAACATGCTTTAAAAATGTAGAGGCATTACCTCCTAGGCAGGAGATTTGTTCTTATGATATGCCATAGTGGGTTGAGATGTATGTTTGATCAACCAAAACTTAATGCTAGACAAGCTAGATGGATGACTCTCCTTAGTGAGTTTGATTTTGAAATCAAACATATCAAAGGAAAACAAAATAGGGTGGTTGATGCCCTTAGCAGAAGTATGAAAGTGATTCACTTGGCAGCTATAAGCACCTGTGAAACGAACGTCAAGGAGAGAGTAAAAAATGCACAAGAAACATATGCATTTTTCAAGACTATGAAATCATACTTAGAGCAAGAGCCCACGGGGATGGAGTATGAGGGTTATCAATTGTTGAATGATAGCCTGCTAACTTATAGAGGTAGGTTGTATATCCCAAAATGTGATGACTTGAAGAGGTTCATGATGGATGAACTACACAAAATGACCATATAATTGTCATTTTGGTTATCAGAAGATGATCACGGCCACTACGAAACTATTTTATTGGCCTAGACTCAAAAAGGACATAGTTGATTACTTCGCTAAATGTCTAGAATGTCAACAAGTTAAGGAAGAACACATGCATCCAATAGGTTGTTGCAGCCCCTACCAATCCCATAATGAAATGGGAAACCATCTCCATGGATTTCATCACAGGAATACCAAAATCGACCAAACAAAATGACACCATCATGGTAGTGGTGGAAAAATTGAGCAAGGTTGCTCACTTCCTTCCTATCAAGTCAACTTGCAAGGCAATAGATATTGCTAGTATTTTTATGAAATAAATATTTAGACTGCATGGAATGCCTAAGGAGATCGTATTTGATAGAGATACAAAATTTACTTCAAGCTTCTGGAGATCTTTGTTTGCTGGTTTTGAAACTAAATTTCTATGTAGTACAACCTATCACCCTCAAACTGATGGACAGACAAAGAGGGTAAACCAAGTGTTAGAAGACATGTTAAGGATGCATGTAATGCATTAGCCTAAGAAGTGGGAAGACTACCTACCATTGGTAGAGTTTTCCTACAACAATGGCTCTCAAGAGTCATTAAAGATGATCCCTTTTGAGGCCCTCTATGGTAGACAATGCAAGATTCCAATCAG
>JZKD02S1674015.1:114861-128068 GCA_000966675.3 Picea glauca
GTCAAGAACTTTATTCATGAAATGGAAAATCTAAAGGACATCACTTTTTACATCAAAAAGTTCCCAAAGTTGCCTTGAGTTGTTCAACACATATACTAAATATTGGGTACTTTAACCTCCAGCTATAATTCCATTTATCTCTATGAGTCCCATAATTACATTTTATATATAAGGCTTCATATAGCTCGTTCATCATGCTACAAAAAAGGCATCCCCTACAAAAATGAAAGACTCCCTCTCTAATATAAACTTAAAAACATAGTTGAGCCCTCATGACCCTCTTCACATAGATAGTATGCAATGTTTTCGGGATGCTTCAAGGGCGCCTGTTTTGATAATTGATCCACCTCTCGGTTTTCTTCTCTGTAAACGTGGCCAAAGGAAATGGTCATGAAGAGCTTGATCAGATCAGCTATCCTTTCCTTCCAACAATCTAAGGTAACCACCTATAATGAACCTTTCCCCTTTAGTCAATCTATGACAATTTTGGAGTCTCCTAGGACAAGGATCTCGGAGAAAGATAGCCAAGAAGCCAAAGTAAGTAATGCAAATACCCCCATGAGCTCAGCTCTGGTATTTGTTCCGTGTCCACAATTTATAGTCCATTTATATGAAGTGTGATCATTGATCTTTATCACTTCGCCTGCCCCACTTAGTTCACCATTTTGTTGTGCAAACCCATCAAACCACCCAACAATATTCTTCCCAGATGCCAAATGATCAGATACTCTCGGGACTGGTACATTAATATTTTTCTTAGGGTCATCCAGTGCGGCTAGAGATTTGTAAACCACCTTTTGAATTGAAGGATTTCCTGATTCAAAGATGGTGTAATTTCTTTCAATCCATATGTACCAACAGATGTAGACTGGAAAGGATGAGTATGTTTGATTCTGTTCATTCCAGGATTTAAAACACTCAATAACTGTTGTACCATTCCACCCAGAAATGAGAGGAATTGCTACTTTGATTTTGTCCCAAACAGAAATAGTAAAGGAATAATCCACAAACAGATGGTTTACGGTCTCCCCATATTTTCTGCACAGCTGGCATAAACCTGGTCCAATAAGTCCTCTGTGTTGTAAATTATCCCATGTGAGGAGTTTGTTTTCTGCAACCAACCAAACAAAGAGTTTTAATTTTAGTGGATAGTCCCAAATCCACAACTTTTTCCTCCGTCTTCCAATCTTAAAAGTCCATTGTTTTGTCTCTAAGGCATTGTAAACATTTTTTTTTGTTAGATGGCTTGAAGAATCGCCACGGGTCCATATCAATACATCTGGTCTAGCCCACAACTGAATAGCCATCTCTATCAAAGCCTTTTTGTACCACTCCCATTCAAGCGCTATATCTCCCACCAAGCCTAATTCCTCATTGTCAAGCCAAATGGAGCAGATTGTGCCAAGGCACAGTGCACGACTAGCCTGATATAGGTAGTATACATTTTTATGGTTGAGCGTTTTTACCAGATCTTCAAACAATATCACATCTCTTCCCATCCCAATGATCTTATCTTTCCCAATAATGATGGAATGCCCCGAACCCAGGCTCCAAGAAATCTAATGTAGAATAAAATGAACATATTTTTGGAGAATTCTCCAAGTCTATGATCCCTACGTCGCTAAACTCAATGTCGATCTCAACCACCTAGTAACTGACCCATATGGTAGATACTTATCTTTAATAACACATTTCCAAATTCCACTTTTCATCAAAACTCTCCATAGTGTATTAGTCGTCAAGGTCCTATAAAAACTATAAATGTTTCTCAGACACCATCCACCGTACCTTTTAGGTCGAGCTAAAATCTCCCACTTACACAATTGATAACTATTTTTTTGTTTCCCCCCTAACCATAAGAAAGAGAAAACTAATTGACGAATTTGATTGAGCATTGATGATGGATTATGTGCCCTAGCCATCCAATAGACTAGTTGGTCGGACTGCCTTAATTAGAACATAGCGTCCTCCAAATGAAAGCCATCGGTTTAACCAAATATTGATTCTCTTTTCGAATTTTGAAATGAGTTAATGCCAGTCCTCCACCTTGTAATTGTCCTATTTTAAATAGTAACCTAGATACCAGAACCCTTCTGAGATCGCAATAAAATTGTACTGGAAAACTTCTTTTAGATTATCAAGAGTGTCTGCCTCAACTCCATAGTAGTGAAATGTCAATTTTTGGACATGAATCAGAAGCCGAGACGCTCCACAAAAGATACCCAGAATTATATGTATCTTCTGCCATTCATCTAGTGAATCTTTTGACATAATGAGTATATCATCCACGAATAGAAGATGCAAAATCTTTATTAGTCTTGAAACCTTAATGTCTATCAACTTGCCTTCATCTTGGGATTTTTTAAGGGAGAGGCTAAGTCCTTCCATCACAATGATGAACAAAAGAGGCGACAGTGGGAAACCCTGTCTTAGACCTCTTTCACTCTGGAAGAATTTTGTCGACTCACCATTGATTAGAATAGAAAAGGTTGATGAGGATACACAGGCCATGATCCAATAAGTTGTAGGAAGACCAAAACCACCTTGGAGGAGTATTGAATAGAGAAAATCCCAATTTATACAATCGTACGCCTTCTTTAAATCTAGCTTTAGGATGATGGGTTGCAACTTCTTAGCCTTTATATTGTGCATGCACTCCTGGGTTGTGCCTATATCATCTAAGATCTACCTCCCTTTTAGAAATCCCAATTGTCCCTCAGACAGAGCACGTGATAGGATTGGTCTAATCCTTCTTGCTATGACTTTTGAAATGATCTTGTAACACAAATTACACAGCGCTATCGGGCAAAAATATCTAAAGGATGAATGACAACTCACTTTAGGAATAAGCGCTATAAAAGTCTAGTTTAACGACCTGATAACTACACCATTTAACCTTGATTCCTCCATAGCTTCGAGCAGGTCCTTCCCAACCAACTCAAAAAAGAATAAAAAGAACTCAATTGTCCACCCGTTTGGCCCTGTGCTTTTTTCCTTGGAAAATCCCTTTAGAACCTCAAAGACTTCCACACTAGTATAAGGACTCTCGAGTGTAACAACTTATTCCTCATTGACAATTCTTGGAAAGAGTCTTACCATTTCTATCTATTCTGCAATGGAATTTTTCCCAATGTCTTGAAAAAAGGATCTGAAGAATCTCAGTGTTGCTTCCTTTATGTCCTCTTGTCCTGTATGCACACGGCCAGTTTCATCCTTTATCTCCCATAAATGTTTTTTCTTTCTTCTATGGCTAGCAAAGCGATGAAAAAATTTAGTATTTTTATCACCACTTTGAATCTAGGTAGCTTTGCTTTTTTTGCATCATCGCTCCTCTTCAACAAGTAAAGAATTCTTTCATTCAACCTCTAAATTTTTTAATCGGAAATCAATATCTTGGCAATCCACACCTTGTGACTTCAGCTTGTAAAGTGTAGCTAAATCTTCTTCTATAGTTTCCATAGCTTCATGTTCCTGTATTCTTTTTTCCTTGGACTAGACCTTTACTCGGGACTTGAGAAGTTTCAATTTCCATACTAATCATCTTTGTACACCCTCCTCCCTTTGGGCCTATTGTGAATCCCACACCTCCTGTACCATAAATACAAACCTATCATCCTGTAACCAGTCTGGATTAAATTTGAACGGATGTGCTACAGACGAGAAGCCAGAGCCCAATTGAAGCATAACTGGTGCGTGGTTAGAAATAAATGGATATTCCACCCAAGTCCTATATCTAATCGATGATAGAAGGAGATCCTTGAATACTAAAACTCTGTCTAATCATTTTAATATTTCTTCTTCTCCAAGTCGAAACCACCTCAGCAAGCAGTATGTATATCAACTGGTTTTTAAGAAAAGTTTCTTTGAAGAAGGCTGCCAAAGGATCTAATAAAGTTGTCACACCCCAGACTTCTTCAGCACTAGTTGTAAAATTTAAATCCCCTACTATGATCAAATCACCCTTAGCCAACGGTCCACTACCATCCACCTTTTTCCAGAATCACTTTCGCTCTATTCACAGACCATAAACATTTAAGAAGTCGATCCTTCTCTTATCAAATATACAGAAACCTGTCAATAAGATACCACCACAGCTTAAAAAAAGAAATAAGTTAAAAAATTTAGGGTCCCATGACACCAGTAGTCCACCAGACTTCCCTATTCCATTAACAACATAGACCATCCATTCAAGTCGGATAATGTTCATAAAGTGTCTAGCCTTATCCTTGGCTACCAAAGTCTCTTGTAGAAAGAGAATGTCCAGAGAAGTTTTTGAAAGAAGTCTTCTCATGGAGGCCACTTGTAGGGGTCCTCCTACACCTCTTATATTCAGAGAGAGGAGGATCATGGTTTATTCCTTGCAATGGATTTCATGCCTCTAAGCGCCCCCTATTCTAGGCGTGTTTCCAAATTTTGTGCTGAAAAAAGAAATATTTGTGCCCAAATTCTTACCGGCGCTCCTAGTTTTTATAGGAGAGACCTCCAATCCCAGGCCTTGTGACCAAGCTAAATCCTTCACTGCAGTGTCCCCATAACTAGAAGAGGCCCCTATAGCTCCACTAAGCTATGAAACGTTAAAAAATTCCTTTCCCAGAAAGGTCGGGATGGGTATCAGGTTAGAATCCTCCCTAATGGATGGAACCAACGAATTTATCATACCATCCAGCAAGGGATCACTGCCTACATCTCCATTAATCCCCAAGACTGTGCAGTAGTCTTTGAAAATAGTTTTGGGAGATAGTTCCGCAGACAGAGTCTCGACGGTAGATATAGTCATGGATAAGGGTTCATCCCTAGCCACTATCGAATCCGTTCTCACCGTTTTTGTCTCATAGGACATCCCCGAGTCATCAATAGGCGAGGGTATACTATCCGGCATGAAATTACTATCCAGGTGGTCCCGCTCCCATGCAAATAATGAAAAATACAGAGATGGGAAAAGTGAGTTGAGCTTACCAACAAAGGTGGTGGTCGATTTCTCAGATGTATCCTCAGCATGCATAGCAGCATAGTCCCCCAACTCCTGCATATCTGCGACATCCATGTAGAGGTCCTTTAACTGGTCCTCCAGAGAATCCTTTTATTCGTACATCTCAAAAGTTGACTGGCAATCCTTTCACAGATGGCCATTCCACCTACAGAGGGAACACCAAAAGGGTATCCCCAAGTAGTCCAGTCTTTGAACTATTATGTGACCCCGCCAATCGATTTCTAAAGATTCCAATAAACTTTCATGAATGTCCACCTCTACCAAGACTTTTGCCATTTTTTTGTCCGTAGAATGTAAGGCTCCTTCATCAACTTTGATGTATCAACCTAGTACATTACCAATCTCCTCCAGCGCTTTGGTATTCCACATTTGTAGCGAAGACCTAGAAGTAGTACCCACAAATGTCAAAAACTGAAGTATTCAGTAGTCGAATCAAAACGAATGTGCCAATGCTTAAGCATTAATCTCTCTCCATCATAGTCCCAAAACCTTCCCAGAATGTACTATGTGTCCTCAGGTTTTTTTTTAAATGAAGCCTAGCCAACCTCTCAGCAATGTCAACAACTCCGGAGAATATCCTAAAACCGGCTCCCAGGTGCTCGACATCCAGTCAGCGATCAACATTTTGCATTGATACATGTAACCGAATCTCCCCACCACCGCACATAGAGAGAGATTACAGGAGTCCTCTAAACCCACATCAACTCCCATTACCAACCTCTGTTTAGTATTTTTTGGCTTCCACACTCTACCAATGCATTTCACAAAACCACCCTTCAAATGTGAGCAGCCTCCCTGAGTAGCCTCAGTCTGTGTACCAACCTGATTCGAAAACTCAACAGTCTTAAACCCCGCTACTGAGGATGTAATACCCTGCCCTCTATACTCCAATTATATACCTGAAATCTCCTTGTTACCCAAACCTACAGTTGTGTATCTCTATAAATTGTCTATTGCACAACACTGTCGAGGGGATCGCTTCTTACTTGTAGAATGAGGGATCGTTGATTTCGAGGAGTAAACATGTGGCGAGTTTATGCGATCATTAATGTGGAACCTGTTGTCATTAAGCCTGCACATCTCATCCACCGAGGAAAATAAGCATTCCTTCTCCCAAAGTTCCTCGTCAGTCGCACCCATGAGTGCGTCGACCTCAATGTCCATACCAAGTCTTCCACCAACCTCCAAAAGTCTGCCACCTCAGAACTGTAGTCATATCATGGTGGATAAGACAAGAAGCAATGTTCAAGGCTTAGTAAATGACAGGAGAGGACAGATAAGGACACCACTTACTAGAGCCTTTATTAGTGATCAACATTAGGTATTGTTGTATAGTTATGTTGCATTTGCATTTTCTTCAATAAAAAGTTTTCAAATTTTCTTATAAACTATGGAGACACATAAATTATAATATATTGATAAAATTGTAAAATTAACAAATTATAATATATTAATAAACTTCTCCTATTTGTAGAGCTAAACTAATCACATTGGACCCATAAATGTAAAAGGTGAAATCTCAAACACTTGCTTTCTAAATAATTGTATACTTTTACAAGTGGACTAATTTGATTCTATCCAATGTAAAATGCAAGAAGTATATCTACTTATTTATCTTTTTATTAAAAAAAACAAAAACAAAGCATGGTTTATAATAAATGTTTACTTTTTCCTAGTAAGTAAACAAAACAAACATTAAAATGAAAGGATTAAACAACATCTTAAAAGGTGATAGAAAAGTTGTCATAAACATTTTAGAATGTATGTAATACTCTAAATTCATAACCATGAATATTGAAGTGAATTGAATTACGGAATCCTTAATCAAATTTTCTTTAGTGATTTCACAAAAGGATCATCTTCATAATAAAACAAATATCAATGAAGTTGTCTATTATTAATTAACATGATTTTTATATTATAAAAATATTTCAAAAATAATTTTAATTTTTTTTTATTAAAAACTTAACTTTTATATTATAAAAAAATTCTAAAAATAACTTTAAATTTCTTCTATTAAAATTCCAATTTTTATATTATAAAAATATCTTATAAATAATTTTGAATTTCTTCTTTTAAAAGATTAACTTTTATATTATAAAAACATTCCAGAAAGTATCAATCATCAATTGTAATCTAGACATATAAACCGCATTAGCCCATTCAACAGGGCCTTCATTAATTGCTTCAATAGATTTAGTCAGACAAATAAAATAAATAAGCAGGTTCGTTATATTCATTGGGAGTATTGTACATTTTTACTCATGAAATTGATTTCTTTCGAGTTTAATTTTATATGTAATAAAATGAAAAAAAATTAAAAAATTTTGAATAATTTTCTATTTTTATATTCATATATTTATATATATTTTTTTAATTAAAAAAAATAACAATAAGGAAACACCTAAAAACAATAATAATTAACTCTAATTATCATATTTATTACATATTTCACATAAAATGTATAGAATCCACAGTTTACATAAATCAAACTACACATATAATTAATATATAAACCTAAATTAATAACTTATCTCTAAACTATCTTGAGAGTTATAATAAATTATTATGCAATTAGTTTGTAACATATAATTATTTTTATCTTGGAAAAACTTGGATAATAACTCAATAACCCACATAATAAATATTTCACCACTTAATTTACTTTAAGGCTAATAAGAATAAAGGGAAATGTAACAATTAGCTTAAGTACCATTAGACTGATCAATGTAACAAAGTTATACTCACCAAGACTATTACGGTTTTATAGTAAGATAAAGAACCAAAAACAAAATATTATTTACCAAATATATTATATGGAATCAACATCACAACTTATAGTAAAACAAAATCTTATATACAAAAATGTAAAGGAAGACCCACACAAGTATTAAATTCTCTTGGTTTAGTTTTGATTGAATTTAGTCCTTATTAAAAAAGGGGTCTTAGCATATAATATAAGCTTGGAGTAAAGTAATTTGTTTTATTATGAATATTTTTGAAAAGTAATTTTGTTTTAGTTTTTAGTATACCTTCAAACAAGGTTAGTTTTTTACTTAGTCTGGAAAGATTTACTAAACCACGTAAAAACTAACTTTGTTTGTAAACAGACTTAGTTTCTATCTTGTGTGGTAAATCTTTCCAGCAAATAAAACAAAATTACTTTTCTTCAAAATTTATAGTAAAACAAAATTACTTTGCTCAAAGCTTCTATTCTCTTTTAAGTTCCTTTTTTTTTTTAATTCTGACTAAATTCAATCAAAACTAAACCAAGTGAGTTTAATATTGTGTGGGTGTTGGCCCTTAATCAAGTTTTGAGGAAATTTTGGTTATGTTTGATTATTTTTGAGACTTCGACAGGATGGTCGAAGACGAAGCGCTCAAGCGAAGCGGAGATCGCGGGATCTCGCTTATTTTGCGGGCTTATGGACCAAGCAAAGGGTTATTAGGGTTATGTAACGGGTATGGGATGTTGGCCCATGGGGTTACCCATGTTTAGGCCTTGTTGTAATTATATAAATAAGTAGCTAAGCGATGTAAGAAGTGGTGTTGGTTTTGAGACTTCTAGTAGTGGTTGTCTATGTGCACAGTATGTTTGGCTTAGTGCAAGAGATTGTAAGTTGCTCTGTGTAATATGGTTATGTAAAGTAAGGCTTTGTGCTATCAAGGAGTTGGCTCTGTGCCTAAACCTGATTCTGATGAAGGTGGATCTAGTGCGATGTGCACAGATCACCTGTTCAGTGGGAAGCTGAGCTCTGTGGCTTTGTGCATAGGAGAAAACGGATGTAAGGAGATCGAAGATTAATAAAGAAGAAGAAGAGTTGGTGGACGTAGCCCCACACTGGGGTGAACCACGTATATCCCGTGTTGGATGTGCTTTGTACGATGTTGTCAATGTTGTTTTATTTGCTTAGTGTTGTTGTATAACCTATAATGAATGCACCTGATATCTTAACTTACTGCTTAAGATGTCAATGAATGCTAGATCTAAGTTGATGCTATGTGCTAAATGATTAGATGTGCTTCATCTTGATGATACTGCGTTGATCTGTAATTAGGGTTTAATCTGCGATGTGAATAAAGTTCAAGAACTAATGCATGTTATTGGCTAAGTGCTCTGTTAAGTGTTGTAATCTCGGATCTATGTCCCAACTCGGTTGTAGACACCTGACTCCTGCAACCCCCCATGCCTCTACCTCGGGTGAGAATTCATCTACTTCGCAGGTGTTGCCGAAAGGGCCGATAGTTAGGGTTTTTTTGGTGCATTGTTGAAGCGTTGAACCCTAGGACTGCCCCATGTGCCAACAAATGGTTCTGTTGCCAGAACCTGAAACTGTGATTGCTGAGACCTGAAGAAAAGAGAAAGTTATGTGCGTAGATCTTTTGCTGCAGTGCGCAGTATTTTACTTGAATTGTGAAGCTCTGTGCTAAGAAAGAAGCTCGATCTAAAGAAAAGAGGTAAGATCTTAAAGCTTTGTGCTCTGGTAAAGGTAAGATAAGCGGAAATTTTTGCTTCATAAGTATGAATCTAGGTATGTTTGATAGATCTTGTCCTAGTCTAAAAACTAGGGCACAGTTAGAAGAAAGTGTTGATCTGAATAAATTTGATAGAAATAGAGAAAGATATGTTATTCCTATGCATAGAAAGAATTATTGGACTAACAAGTGGATGCAGGAACCTAGAAAGAATTTTTGCAGATTGCAGGTCCATCACTGTGATCCCAGTGCACAGTACAGGAAAGGTTGGGGATCGTTTAAAAGAAAGAGAGGATTGACACTATGTTATAATTGCAGAAGATCGGGACATCTTGCTAAGGAATGTCCTAGTACAGGTCCAATTTGTCTCTATTGTAAATCTATTGGTCACAAAGTTGAGGATTTCCCTAGAATGATTTCCAAAGTTGAAAAGATGAACATGAGACAAGAAAAATATAAAGAAGTTCAAGGGACTAAGGATATGTTAGAAAACCATAAAGAATCAGAGACTATGTTATTACAGCTGAAAGAAACATTGAATGATTACAGAAACATCAGTTTACCCGAGATCTTAAAAGGGAAACAACACATAGAAACAAGAATAAGAGACTTCAACATAGACCGTGTCTTGGATGAGGAAACACAAGTGAATATCATGCTAGAAAGCACTTGGGAAATTTTGGGAATTCCTGCTATGATACCTTCATTGGGAAGGATAGGTTTGTTTAAAGGAAAGATGATAACCCTATGTGGAAGATTTATTAATGTACCTATGATTTTTCATGAAACATCCATCGAAGAAAAATTTGAAGTCATTAAGTTTTTTGAGAACAACCATCCTTTTCTACTTTTGTTAGGAAAGACTTGGATTGAGAAGGACCATATCAGAAGGGAAGCAGAGGAGGAAGCTACAGAATAGAAGAAGCAATAATTAAGGGACTTCATAGCCAGAAAAATAGAGCGACTAATACAAGAACAAGAGGATAAGTTGAAGCAACAGAGGGCCATAGAATTAGCTGTCAAAGTTGAAAGAACACAAGAAGGCTTAAAGAACCTGTCCATGCAGGAAAGAAGTGCATCCACTCTGGAAATAGTAAGAGAAGAGGTATTAACTTCAAACCCTTTGAAAGACCCTCAGCAGTGCGAAGTTACTACACTAAGAGAAGATAAGAATAAGAATGGAAAAAGGAATCCAGAAACTCAAATCACAGGAAAGAAGGCAAGAAAGATCAGTAAGAAGAATGCAGATTTAGAAAAACTGCAGGGAGTTCCAGAGGAGACTTCACAGAAGGCAGGCTTGCAGAACTTGAACCTCGCTAGAATAGTAGAACCACGCAGAACGACACTTCGCCACGACGAAGATATATGACCGTTGGAGGCGTCCCGACCGTTAGAATGACGCTCCGGAATAGTTAGAAACATAGTTATTGCTTGAAAGACCGTCATTGGACCATTGGGGCCGCGCCATAATGGCCCAATTCGTATTGATTGAGGCATTCATGCCCGTTGGAGGAATCTGTTACGACGTTTCTTATTTAACCCATCGGATGTCACACCAAGACCACTTTCTTCAAACCGAGATATCCGAGCTAACAAAGAATTGATTACATACCGCGTTGTGCTATCTAAGACTTCGTCGTCCGTTTGATTATCTTGTCTGTCTGTTCTCCTACCCGATCTCCCTAATTACAAGAGTGAATGTTGGGCGAGCATAGCACACTACAGAATTTTGTGGAGGATATTTTGATAGACCTCATGGTTGAGAAAGTCATGTCTATAGGAATACATGCATCGTTGACTGGTGGATTGCAAGCATCCTCATCGACTAGATGATGCTCTAGTTCTAGTCGCGCTGCTGAGAAACGAAGCAAACACCGCGATGATCTGGATAACACGAAGCAGATCATGTTGGCCTTGCCAGACTACATGTCGCCTTTGGCTGGTGCGGTGAACCACGACAGCATCCCGCATGATTTCGAATACACGATGATCACTGCGTACCTCCCGAAGGAGATATGCGCAGTTGGACCCCAGTTGGGACTGATCCTAGCTCTCAAGATCACTGACTTCAACCTCGGAGATAGGAAGAACTATGTGATTCTCGTGCCACATAGGTACCTGATGAAGATGACTGGAAAGAAGCCCAAGATAGTTCCTCAATCATGGATTAAGGAAATCGCGCGATCCACTATCTTGAACGTGATGAAGATCCCCCACTTCGACTGACATCAGAAGGTTAACGATTGCGTTAAACTCCTCCTGTCATGCTATCATGGAGGTTATATTTGGTTATATAGTTGCATCACTGTGGATTCGGTGTTGATCCACCTGATCACTAGATTAAGCATGCAAGGACCGGACCCTCGGCAGTTCTACCTAGGGAAGGTTGCAGATCGCTCCTTGGCCCAACATTTAAAGGAATCCTATGGAGATGTAGAGAAGGGAAAGTGAGGCTACAAGGTAGCCTCTATCTAGGATGGAGCAGTGTGCCTTGCTTGCCAACTGATCGTTGGCAAGCACGTTAGAAAGAACCGGCCGACATGTTGAAAAAATGTAACTGCAAAGAGTATTCTTATTATTATTGATATTTTATTCATAGGATCAATCCCCATTGTGGATTGATCATGTCAGATATTGTAATAGGACCAAATCCCCTTTTGCGGATTGGTCAACAAACAATTATAATAGGCAGAATAAGAAGTCAGCCCCAACAATTAATAAGAAGACCCAGAAATATAATAAAGGTGGGTTTAACCACCCAGATTGAGAAGTCGGCCCTGCCGATGAAGAGACACTTCACACGTGCCAAAACTTGTATAAATAAAGGAAGCTATCGCCTCATTTGATCACAACTCACTTGCTCAGTTTGAGAGACAAGTTATGATCTGTTACCGGAAAAGGAGAGAGAGAGAGTGGCACATATCTTGGGAGAGGACTTTCTGTTTTAGCATAAGATCTCTTGGCATTGTATTGGCTATTTATATTAAGGAACTTTTGTTGGGTTTTCTTCCCCTAGAGGGTTTCCCAGGATAAATGTTGTGTCTCTTGTGAATGTGTATTTCTCAGTGATCTTGTTCTTATGTTGCTATTATCTATTGAATTGCAAAGAACTATAATAATGGCATAAACATTAACATGGTATCAGAGCCAAGCTGAAGGAAGCATATTACGCAAGAGGAAAAACGTCATTGTTGCAATACCTGCAAATTAGGGTTTTTCAAAAGTGAATCTTTTCAGCCCTAAAACTATCTAGAAAGTTGCACCCTCCCCTAAGGATCAATTTGACATTATCAGCGCACCTTTTCAATGGCTAGATCTCCCGGAAATTAAAACCCTAGTTTCACAAAGTACTAGAAAACCAGAAAACCAGAGTACCAGAAGTACCAGAAAACCAAAAGCACTAGTCCAAAAATCCATAGATCAAGTTTGAGGGGGTAAAAGTTGGATTTTCGAAATTCTGACTACACAAGCATACTCACCTCAGCTCAGCGCATCTATTCCATAGATCGGAATTTCAAAATTTGAAGTTTGAAAAATTAGGGTTTCCTCATAAAACCCTAAGTTGCAGTTGGAGTTGCAGTCTTAGAACTAGTTGCAGTTGCAGTACCAAGTTGCAGTTGCATCCATAGAACCAGTTGCAATCACCCTTGAAGTTTTCTTAAGAGTTGGTAATGATTATTGTTGCTACCAGATGGAGCCACTACCTGCAAATGCCATCAGAGGTATGTACTCACATATGTT
>JZKD02S1674015.1:146008-159927 GCA_000966675.3 Picea glauca
TGCGGAAACAAAGTACTTCCGCAAGGCAATATATGTGCAGCCTGCGTACTGTCTCCAAAAGAGTGATTTTGAGAGATTGATAAGTGTAACTTTCTTCATGAAAATGATCTTAAAGAAGAGCTAGATCTTCTATCACCATGTCATTATCATGTCATCATCTTGATAACCAAAAATGAGGATAACACACCTACACTAGGATGGAGCCTCAGGCTATTTTTAGGTGGAAGTCTACTTTTAGATGATGAGAAAATTCTATTTATAGATGATGTCTATTTATAGACGGTGAGCGAATTCTATTTATAGATGTATGTCGACTATTATTATCCCTTAATAATAGTTGGACAATAAATATTAGTCTATTCTCAATGAGCACTTGGAAATAGTTAAATGAAGTGGAAAATCAGTTAGCTATAGGAAATTCAAGTTCAAAGGTTGACTGGTGGGACATGCAAGTCGAATTAGTTGTAACTGAGTGATTCAAAGTTGTAACTGAGTGATTCGAAGTTGTAACAGAGTTGGATGTGTAGTTATGTGAGTTATGAAGTAGTTTAACTCAGCTAAGTGAGTTAAGATCAGTTGTACTAGTTGTAACTAAACTTACACTAGTGAGAGATCAGTGAATTAATTCACAATTAGTGATCTCACATGCAACTGAAGATTTACCATTTTTAACTACATGCATGTTAGATCTAGTGGAGACCTAGTTGAGATAACAGGTGAAAGGGACAGTTTGACTATCAATTGTGAAATTAGTGAGTGCACTCATGCAACCACACACACATTGGATGTGCCCATGAGGAATGCACAACCTAGACAAGAAAAATTCATTCATTGCATGGATTTCCATCCGCAGGGATTGCGCAGAGGAGGCAGGTTGTCTGGAAGAAGTAAATTGGCACATGAATTTGTCAATTTTTGTATGACAGTGTGAGACAATTGTATATTGTACTAGAGCTCTTGAATTAGAGTTTTGTATGAGATTGTTTCATGATCCATGATATATACATAATATATGATAGTAGGGCTTTTAGCTTTATGCTTTCCCAGTAAAACATATGTGTTACGTGTGATTGATCTTTCTTCTTGATATTGCAATTGGCGTTTGTGTTTTAAATTACGCAAGAATGTTAGTAGAAGTGATTCTACTATTTAACAATGGCATATAATTGTTAGATCAGGAGAATCCAGGCAATACATAATTTGTATTAAAATTTCTACATGGTATCAGAGCGTAGAAGATTGTAGAAGCTGAGTTTGTGATTGGATAGAATTCAAATTTGCATAAAGTCTTTCTTGGTGCTACAGCTGATTCAAGATTGAAATGGATTTCAATGGCTTGAGGTTAGAGTATGCACTCGAGGGTAGCTCGAACTACATTTCTTGGAAGGAAAGGACGGAGGTAGTACTTGAAGACAATGACTTGAAGGAATTCATTGGCAAGGATGTTCCTAAGCCAGATGTTGCAGACACTGCAAATCTTGATGCACGGGAAAAGAAAGTGGCAAAGGTGAGGAGGATCCTATTGGAGGGAGTATGAGACCACATTGTATCAAACCTCCAAGGGAAAGCCACACCATATGCAATGTGGAATACTTTGACGGATCTATTCAAAAACAACAACAACCATTGGAAATTGGCGCTCAAAGATAAACTCAGGAAGATCAAGATGGAGAAGGGCGACTCCATTCCAAAATATATCACAAAGTTTTTCCAATGTCGAGATGAGCTAGGGAGTGTGGGAATAACAGTTGTTGATGATGATTTGGTTATCTTGGCTCTCCTAGGACTTCCCAAAAATTAGCACAGTTATCAAGACTTTGTCAATGCAAGGGAAAAATTGCCATCTTGGGAACGACTATGGTCGGATTTGGTGCAGGAGGAGTTTAGGCGGAACACCAGAGATGGCTCTTCATCAAAGAATTATGATGAAGAGGATTGTGCTTTGGTTTCCAAGGCAACGAAAGGGAATGGGAAGAAATTCCATTCAAAATCTGAGTCTAAAGGCAAGAAGCTGGATTTGTCCAAAGTGAAGTGTTTTTAGTGTCACGAACATGGGCATCTCGCTACTAAATGTCCACAGAAGAATAAGAACAAGAAGGTTGTTGGAGCTGCAGCTGGTGAGGCCCTTGCCTTGCAATTTGAACTTGACTTCTCCTTCATCACATTCATGGTGTCAAGTGCATTAGGATCAATGTGGTATTTGGATAGTGGCGCTTCCTTCCACATGACGGGAGATAAGGAGCTTTTCAGTGACTTGGAGGAGAAAGATCTCAAAATGCATATAGAGATGGGCAACGATGGACGATACAGTGCGACTGGCATTGGTACCATTACCTTTCATAGGGATTCAGGTAAACCATTTCAATTGAAAGATTTTATGCGTGTTCCAGGTCTGAAGAAAAACTTGGTCTCGGTTGCAATGTTGGAGGACAGAGGCTATGATGTTGTTTTCATCGATGGAAAAGCCTTCCTGCAACATAAAACAATGGGTCAAGTCAAGAAGATAGGGATTTGAGTTAAGAATCTCTACAAACTGGAGGAGATGGCTTCGCTTCCATGATGGGAAAGGCAGAAAAAGTGGTGAGATGGGATGAGGGTGAATTATGGCACAGGCGATTGGGCCATCTTCGTCATGGAGCCTTGAAAATCATGCAACAAATATCTATTGGACTTCCAATGGGAACACTTGCTCAGTTAGATCAGTGCAATGGTTGTACCATGGGGAAGTATGTAAAGTCCACCTTTCATGAAAAGGAGAACCGTGCTTCGGTGATCCTAGAGAGAGTTCACACAGAGGTGTGTGGACCATTCTTGGTTGCTTCAACAACAAAACATAAGTATTATGTTATTTTTTGTTGATGAATTTTCTCGTAAATGTTGGATCTTCTTCATGCAGAAGAAATATCAAACATTCTCAAAGTTCTGTGAGTTCAAAGCATTGGTGTAGAAAGAGTCAGGGAAGCAAGTGAAGGCTCCGAGGAACGATAATGGTGGAGAATACATCTCTAACGAATTCAAATGCTTCTTCAACAAAGAAGGAATTTGAAGAAAACTCATAGCGCCTCATAACCCACAACAAAATGGGGTCGTGGAGAGGAAGAACAGAATGATCGTGGGTGCATCACAAGCGATGTTGCATGATCAGGGCCTACCAATGCATTTGTGGGCAAAAGAATGAAATACTGCGGTTTATGTGCAAAACCGTTGTCCTCATAGAGTACTTGGCATGAGTACACCTGAAGAAGCTTTCACTGGTAAGAAACCCAATGTTTCTCATTTTAAGATTTTTGGCTCATTTGTTTATGTGCATGTGACCAAAAATGCCAGGAAGAAGCCGGAGCCAACTGCTGAAGTTGGGATATTTGTGGGGTACATAGAAACACCCCATAAATATCATGTGTATTTGCCTAACAGTAAGATGACTTTTATGCGACGGGATATAAAATTCGATGAGGGGAAATCCATGAGGTTGTCGCTTGAGAGGGAGTTAGAATTACATGCGGAGGAGGAACTGTTGGTTCCCAAAGATGAGTCTCAAGATGTGGATCAACCACATGAGGAGGTTCATGGAGTGGAGGAAGCCACTCATGCAAAGCCATCCATCAGAAATGGCATAAAGCGCACCACAGAAGCTGATAGATTGAGACTAGATGTTGCACAGAATGTAGGAGCCCCTACTTCATAGCACAGACAAAGACAGTCTCTTGATTGATTTACTAGATACATGGCTCTCATGAGAAAATGTATTGTGACTGAACCATCTTCATTTTAGGAGGCAGTGCAGAATCCCACTTGGGTTGATGCAATGGTGGAGGAGTATGACTCCATTGTCAAAAACAGTGCATGGGAAATTGTCCCAAGACCGGTTAACAAATCAGTGGTAGGTTCAATATGGATCTACAAGGATAAGCTTTTAATCATTGTTCTTTATGTTGATGATTTAATACTGACTCGTGATGAGCAGTTGATACACTCATGCAAGGAGGACCTTGCAAAGGAGTTTGAGATGAAGTATATGGGCCTTCTTCATTATTTCCTTGGATTGGAAATATGGCAGGGAGATGGTGAACCTTTTGTGTCTCAAGGTAATTATGCAAGGGAGATATTGGGTAAGTTTCATATGGAGGGATGCAAACCCATGGATACTCCTCTTCCAAGAAACTGGAGGAAAGGGGATGCTACTTCTGGAGAGGTAGTGGATGCTACTGTCTATGTATCTAGTGAACACAAGACTGAACATTTTCTATGAAATTAACCAGCTGAGTCAAGTGATGGTTAAGCCTACCAAGCTCTTTTGGAAGGCGGGTAAGCATGTCCTAAGATATTTGAGGGGCACATCTGAGTATGGCTTATGGTACAGACAAACGAATGAGGTGAAGTTGCACGGCTTCACGGATGCATATTGGGTGGGCATCTCAACGGACATAAAGAGCACATCAGGGGGGATGTTTAGTATCGGATCTACAGTTGTTTCTTGGTATAGCAGGAAACAAAGATCCGTGGCACTCAGTTAAGCAGAAGCAGAATACTGTTAAGAACCAGAAATGTCCCTTTTTCACCACATCTTTTGCCCATTCAACCTTATCATTTCTAAGCTAATGCCTACTATAATGCAGGCTAAGACCCTTTTTCCAAGGTATGAATCATTTATCCCGCTTTTATATTTTCATTTACTTAGCACGTTTGATTGGTAACGTTTCACATGTTTTACCCATAAAACGATTCAACTAATGATCAAAATGAATAGAACAACCAAGTCTTGAAGAATGGTCGTTGTTGTTACACCAGTTGTTACAGCTATGTGCCAATCTTGGAAGCTGTTATAGCTATGCATCAATCTTGGAAGCTGTTACAACTATGTGCCAATATTGGAAGTTGTTACAGCTAAGTGCCAATCCGGGAAGCTGTTACACGTCTGCTGCAACAAGTGCCACCGATTATGTTGTTACACGATTGCTGCAACAAATGCCATCGATTCTGTTGTTACACGACTATTGCAACAAATGCCACTGATCCTAAAAGTTGTTACATGTTTTGGCTTACAAGATTAGTTCTATATCTTGTATTAATGATATCATACGAACATCTTGAGAATCGAGGATTCTCAAGGATGTTCTGATTTTGTTTTAACTGAATGACTCTGACTTTAAATAGCAGAGCTTTTGTAATCAGAAGGGACGGATTTTTTACTGTGAGAAAGTGAAGTGAAGTAAAGCTGATTGTACATGAACATTTTTGCAAATCAATAAAATAGTGGATTGAGTTTCTTTAGCGGACTGTAGCCTATTTCCTTGAGTGGATTTAGTGAGAAGGAAAGGGCCCACCTTCCCCACAGATTCCCCTCTATTTTGAATTCCAGATTAGTTGTTTTAACATGAATGATTTATCTGTTAAACATTTCTAGAATACAATTGTTGTTACAGTCTAGTTCCCTCTTTTAGATGCGCATAAATCTGTCTCATGAGAATTAGAAGTCGATTGATAAACACTACTGGAGAATTGCTTTCCCTTTTTCTGCATTAGATTAAAATCTTGTTCCAAGTAAAAGAAAATAAAAGTGTGAATTACTTTCTTGCAATAAGTAGATTTCCTTTCTGCAAATAGTATAGAACTTCTTCCTGCAAAAGTAAAATAGAAAGTTAGACTAGAGTAGGTAATTTAGGGTTCTTATACACTCATCATTTTAGATTTCGACTATGATTTCAATTCTGTAGAACTCTAGCTGTATCAGCACAATTGTGTTAGTGATAATTTTTGTTTCTTTTTAAAAACTTCCCTACAACAATTAGATTAGTGTTGCTTTCATAATCTTGCATAGACTGTGCACAATTATCTTGAAACAACAAACTTCCATGGGTTGACAATTTATATTGAACACCTTAATTTTCTATTTATTTAGATAATTAAAGTGCCCAACATTTTGGCGCCATTGTCAAGGAAGATAATTATAGATTTTTGTAAGCACATTAGTTTTCTTTCTTGGGAATAATTAGTCTGCATGAATCGAGGAATGTGAGGATGTATTCCCAAAAATACTAACCCTACAGGTACCAGAGGACATGGAGGAAGAAATCCTACACTAGGAAGGCAAACCTTTGTTGATGAGATTATAGCCAGAGCAGATTCTTCTTCAGGATCTATTTTTTGCACTGCAAATCCTCCAAGAAGATGTAATCCCCAATCATCAGAACTACCCCTTCTCGAAACATCATTTTCATCAAGGATTGAAGCTAAAGCTGAAGTCGAAGCTGAAGATTTGTCACCAACAAATCAGCAAGCAACACTGGAGAACATTGAAGATCAAGGAAGTATAGCTCGAAACAAGGAAAATCCAGAAGAAGCGGTTTATTAGATCAACGATCGGATAGTCACTAAAGAAGAGTGGGACGCTTTTCATATTGAGTGGAGAGAAAGTGCACGTATGGAAAATCAAGGGGGTAATGAAGAAGAGTTCCACCAGGGGAATCCACAAAACAACGAAGATCAGGTAAATAATGAAAATACTATCTCTACCCTGGTTTTTCCTATTTCTGATGTTCCCACACGAGGGATGGCTCCTATGAAAAACATACCTCTCTCAGCTCTGCCAAATTTTCATGGATTGTCTACTGAGGATCCGGATGAGTTTCTATTTGAATTTGACATTTTGTGTAGAATCTATGACACACTACCACTGCACAAAAGATTAAACTGTTTCCAGCTACATTGAAGGGTAATGCGTTAAGATGGTTCATGAGCCTTGGAGGAGAGAACATTTCAACATGGGTACAAATGAGGAAACTTTTCCTAAACAAGTAACAAGACTACTGCCAAACAAGAGAACGAAGAGAGGAATTGTTCAAGATGTCTCAGAAGGAGGATGAGACCCTTGAAGATTTTGTGGAACGACTCCAGTATAATCTACAAAGGTCTGGACATCTGGATGTGAGTAAGGATATTCTGAAAACTATTTTGCTAAAAGGAGTTAGAGAAGATTGTTTAGATATGTTGAATATGCTTGGCAAAGGAGATATATCTAAGGAATCCTATGAGGACATTGTAGATCTCTGTAAAAGATGTTCTTGAGGATCTACAAGGAATAAGTCATCTACCAAGGATACCACTTTTTCAAGGGTACAGAAATCAGCAAATGGAGGAGCAACAAGAGCAGAAATAGGTAATCTGTTAGAAAATTTCAAAATAGAGATGATTAAATATTTTGCTTCACAAATGGACACTTTGCAGGTCAAGCAGAAACAAGCAGAATCAGAGCAAGCATTGTGCATTTTCTGTCTGAAATGCAGAAAGAAACATCCACCAAGGGAGTGCTCGCTGAACAGTGTCCAGGCATGTCTTATTTGTGAATTAGATCATGCTATTGACCAATGTCCCTCTCTACCAGGAGTAAAATCATTAATGAAGGCAACTAGTGAGGAAGCAGAGGTTGTCTATCTAATAACACAAAGAAGACAATGGCAGCCAAGAGGTCAAGGTATGAACTCTCAATTCTCTCCTGCATCACTTAATTATTAGAACAATTAGCCACTATATGGCCAGACGAATGTTCCCCCTCCACATCAGATGCCACCCCCTTATCAAGATCCCAATGCATGGTTACCTATGCCCCATCAACAGAATCATCATGGACAATGGAACCCATATTGTAGAGGCCCTCAACAACAAATCAGTTATCAAAACCATCACCAACTGAACCCCTATCAACAACAGTTCCAACCCCAGTACCAACAGCAACAACTGTAGTTACCTCCCAATGCCCCACCGAACAATCCTCCCTTACGACCTCAGATGCCTGTGTAACCTAACCCAAACCCAAATAATAAGGTTTTTCAGAACATAGATATACACAATGTTTTATCCTTTTCTATTACTCCTATGCCTTGTGATGAAATCAAATTAAGATCAGGGAGAATAGTCGAGCCAATAATTGAAGATGCTCCATCTTCAGAATCAGACAAGGAATCAGGGGAAAGACCATATGTTGATATAGAATAAATTGACGAACATATTATAGAGTCAGCAGACCCACCATTCCCTAAAAGACTGACAATTACAAAATCTGTGGAATTACCATCTTTCAATCTCTTAGGAGAATTGCAAAATCTGCATGTTAATATTCCACTATTGCAAGCGATAAGAGATGCCCTATTTATGCCAATTATATAAGGATATATGTATAAAATGACCTGGACGAAAACCCAGGGACCCCCTCACAGTGCATGTAGTGGGGGATTTTTCTGAACTGATGTTAGGAAAAACCCCACCTCTTAAATATGGCGACCTAGGAAACCCTACAGTCACTGTCAAAATTGGACAGACATCTATTCCCCATGTGCTAGTTGACTTAGGGGTGGAAATTAACATCATGCCAATAGAAACTACACAATTGTTGCAACTCAGAACACAAGTCCAACCTACTCCTACTGTCCTAGAATTAGTTGATCATTCTACCATCAGACCAGAGGGAGTAATTGATGATTGAGTCATTTCAACAGATTCATGGGAGTACCCTGCTGATTTTGTCATTTTGCAACCCAAAACCCATCTGGGGGGGCACCCTCTAATTCTGGGAATACCATGGTTAGCTACAACTGATGCTTTCATTGGTTGTAGATCTAGTTCCATGACCATCTCTGATGGTTATGACACAAAAAAACTGACCTTGTATTCTCATGCTACACCCAGTGCGAAACCTGAAAATTCTTTATGGATGGACACTGAGGATGAAGAGGCTTGTGCTAACCATAGAAAAATCCCTGAGTTTGAAGGGTAGGACAGAGGATGAGTTAATCAACTTCTTTATCTGTGACTCCTCTGTTGTTACACAGAACATGCACCACTGATTGATTAGAGTCTTCGACCCTATCGTCCAGGGAGAGATGAGCTCAAAAATGTTCTCAGAAACAAACGAAAATCAAATTGATTTAGATGTAACATAAATCGTTGTAACAATAGATGATGAAACAACAACAGTTGAATTATTTCCTAAAGTCAGTTCTAAGAGCATCGTTGTAGAAATTGAACCTGGAAAAACCTTTAACATCAATCCTGATCTATCCACTGCTGAAACTCATCGATTGATGAAATTACTGATTGAACATAAAGAAGCATTTGCCTGGGATTACATGGATATGAAAGGCATTTCCTTTAAACTATACACCCACCATATATACATTAAGGAGGAATGTCGACCCATTTTCCAACCTCGGCGAAAGATGCACCCAAACCTTAAAGAAATTGTTAAGGAGGAACTCTAGAAACTTCTCAATGCCGATTTAATTTACCCTATATCAGACAGCGAGTGGGTATCACCGTTGGTTATTGTACCTAAAAATAATGGGAAATGGAGAGTGTGTGTGGACTATAGAGCCTAGAATAAGGCCACGCAGAAGGATCATTTCCCTCTGCCATTTATTGATCAGGTTCTAGACAACCTAGATGGGAAAAAGTTTTTCTCTTTCTTAGATGGATTTAGTGGCTATAACAAGATAAAGATTTAGTGGCTATACAGGACCAAGATAATACCACCTTTACCAGCCTTTGGGGTACATTTTCCTACAGGGTTCTCCCATTTGGATTGTGTAATGCACGAGCCACTTTCCAAAGAGCTTTAATTGGTATTTTTTCTGATATGGTGAATGACTGTATGGAAATATTCATGGATGACTTTACACCTTATGGTATTGATTTCAATGAAGCTTTGTCTAATCTGGAAAAAGTGCTCAAAAGATGTATACAGTCTCATCTTTTTTTAAGTACAAAAAAGTTTCATATGATGATGAGCAAGGGTGTAGTGCTGGGACACTTCATTTCTTATGCAGGAATTCAGGTAGACCCAGCCAAAATCTAGGTAATTTTGGACATTCCAACTCCATCAACTCAAAAAGAGGTAAGAAGTATTTTAGGGCATGTTGGATATTACAGGAGATTCATTAAAAAAAAATCAAACTTGCCTCTCCCTTGTTTTTTCTATTAACAAAAGATGTTGACTTACGTTGGATTGACAACTGTGAATTGTCTTTTGCAGATCTGAAACAGAAATTGTCCACAGCTCCCATTTTGAGAGGGCCCAATTGGGCTCTACCTTTTCACATTTCTTCATATGCCTCGGATACTGCAATTGGTGTATTACTAGGGCAGAAGGAGAACAAAGAGCCCTATGCTATCTACTATATCAGCAAGAACATGGCTCATGTTGAATTAAATTATACAGTTACTGAAAGAGAATTCTTAGCAGTAGTTTATGCAATTAATAAATTCAGGCATTATGTCATTGGTTATCCTACTTTTATTCATACTGATCATACAACAATTAAATATCTGATGAATAAACCTATTACTAATGCCCGAGTAACAATATAGTTGTTACTACTACAAGAATTTGACATCACTATAGTAGATAGACCAGAAAAAGAAAATGTGGTTGCTGATTTTCTCTCAAGATTACATATAAATGATGATAATTTACCTGTAGATGATTCATTTCCAGATGAAAATTTGTTTACAGTATCTGCTCACTCACCTCGGTATGTAGACATTGCTAATTATTTGGTTGCAGGGAAGGTACCTCCACATCTATCTCCTCGAGAAAGAAGGAATATTATTTAGAAGAGTGCTCGGTATAGTTGGATAGGAGGATACCTTTTCTACACAGGCCTGGATCAGGAAATCAAGAGATGTGTAAGGGATGATGAAGTGTATGATATGTTGAAAGCTTGCCATGATGGCCCTTGTGGGGGTCATTTTGCTGATAAAAGGACTGGGCATAGAATTTTAAGGATGGGCTATTTTTGGCCCACCATATTTCAAGATGCCAAGAAATACGTCTAAACTTGTGACAGTTGCCAATGAATGGGTCAACCAAATCATAGAGATGAGATGCCTCTCTAGCCTCAGGTAGTGTTAGAACCTTTTGAAAGATGGGCCATAGATTTCGTAGGACCCATTAACCCACCTTCCAATAAAAAATCCTATATATTGGTCTGTACAGATTACATGACCAAGTGGGTGGAGGCAAAAGGACTAATCAGAGCCTCAAAAAATTTGTCTTAGCATTTTTGTTTGAAGATATATTTGTTAGGTTTGGAGTTCTCAGAGAATTAATAACTGATGGAGGACCGCCTTTCACATCACATAAGTTTGAAGCCCTAGTCATTAAATATCATGTTTTACATAGAATAGCTTCTCCATACCATCCACAAGGCAATGACCAGGTGGAAAGCACCAACAAAGTTATCGAAGCCATTCTTACTAAAACAGTGAGAGAACAGTGTAGGGATTGGTCTGACCGATTACATGAAGCTCTATGGGCTTACCAAACGACTTGGAGGAACACAATTGGTTTTTCTCCTTATGAGCTGGTATATGGAATGCCTTTCCCATTGAATTCGAAATCAAAACCTTAAGAACTGCATCAACAACCAACCTTGACTTGACTATGGCACAAAAGGCTAGACTACAGCAACTCAATGAGCTTGATGAAAAGCGTTTGGACTCTATTCATCAAACCACGACGATTCAACAAAAAAGAATGAAATGGCATGACTGAGTCATCAAGAAGAAATTATTCCAGAAAGAAGATTGGTCTCTGTTGTATGATTCACGCTTTAAAGAATTTCAAGGTAAGCTGCGTAGACGATGGCTAGAACCTTATGAGGTAGACACTGTTTTTCCCAGTGGGACAGTGAGGTTGATCACTATTGATGGATCCAGTACACAGATACATGCAAATGGTCATCGCTTGCATCTGTATCAGTGACCACTGTCCAAGGCAGAATTCAAATCTAGATGTACAACTGATACAGGTTATCGATTCTTAAAAGGGAAGGAGCTTGCTCCTTTCCCTTCTGAACCTTAGGACTTATTTTGCTCAGACCTTGTATATAAATAAACTCAGCAAAAATTTGCATTTCTCTGTTTTTGTTTGAATTTTTTATATTTCTTTACTATTCTAATAAATTCAGCCTTGAAGGGCATCAGGCAGTTATGTGTGTGCAGGTGAATTGATGAACAACAAGATTGAGTACAGCAAAAGGAGTCAAACGATTAGCTTATGGAAGTTGAAAAACTTCCTGAAAACTAAGTGATTCAGCGTTCGACCGATTTCAATGTTGTTACACCCTTTTTCCGATAAATTGGTTGATTTCCATGTTGTTACACCCTTTTTCCGATAAATTGGTCGATTTCCATGTTGTTACACCCTTTTTTCGATTTCCATGTTGTTACACCCTTTTTCCGATAAATTGGTCGATTTCCACGCTGTTACACCCTTTTTCCGATTTCCATGCTGTTACACCCCTTTTCTGATCAATTGGCCAATTTCCCTATCGTTACACAATAGTCGATTTTCATGCGGTTACACCATTTTCTTTTCCGACCATCTCACTTTCCCTCCGTCATTTTGGTCGAAGTACCTGTTGATATACTGATAGCTGTTATTCTTTCTTGCCACTTCACTCTTTCTTTTTCTCATTTCTGCCAATGCTGCTACTCCAGCTCTACAATCTTTTCATGCTTCAGCACGACTGATTTGTCAATACCACTGCTATCTTTTTCCCTTTCTCTGTCTGAAAGTGTTGCTTCATCATTTCTTAACTTCATATCCAACGATTTTCAGCTAGTCAACTACAGAAAGGACTCCATCTCTGCTCCAGTTGTCATATCATCATTTCTCACGCCATCCTTCATCATTTCAGCTATTCCACGTGACTCAGATGACGGTTGGATAGTGCGGTTACTCCGACAGATCGTTATGTGCGGTAAGATATGAGGTATGTGACTAATCCTACGTGTTAAAGTAATGAAGATATAAAAACACGCTTTTTGTTACTTACCGGTTGTCCTAAATTGATGCACCTAGAGCTAATCCGATTAGTTGGGGGGGAACGCAAATCTAGTCGTCCAAACCGCATTTTATACTCACCTCCACCACCTTTTTGACCACACTTCTTTTTGCTAAAACATTGTATTCTCTATGTAAACCACGTTCGAACTTGTTGCGTCTCTGATTTAGGTGCTAGTTTCTCCTCCTACGTACCTGTTACACTTTCAAGCGACATCATGGGAGGATTAGCTGTGAGGTATGAACCAACAAATCTGGACACTTTGTTGTTACACCCAGAGGCCTACCAAATATTTCTCCAGGCCAGATGGATATCGTATTTTAAGAAACTACAGGGGTATAATGAAGACGAGGTATTGGAGTTTAGTCAAAATCTCACCGAAGGGTATTCAATGGTGAATGGGGTGAAGATTCTAGTGACAGAAGAAAGCATTGTTGCTATGACAGGATTGTCAACCACAGGAGACCGATGGTTTAAAATAAAAACACATCTCTGGATGCACAGAAGGGTTTCCTTGTCGACAATGAGCAAGTCCATACCAAAGGCAGAGGTGCAGATGTCAATTCCTTACCAGAGCCATGGGGGAAAGTCGCAGATTTTGTCAAAAGGTACATTACCTGCGAAGGCAGGTACCAAGTTGTTTATTTTTCTGATTTCATCTTATTATCACATCCGCGACATCAAAAATTCATAAACATTCCTTATTTTTTCATCCATTCATTGCATAACATGGCTCATTTTGTAAAAAAATCCAAGAACCCCAAGAACTGTCTTTCTAATCACAGACTCATCGGACTATTAATTCACAGAGGTATGGGCATTTCCAATAACCCATTACCTGTTGTAGCAAACCAGTCACATTCTATCCCTGTAGATATGATTGCGCCAGTACTTGAAAACACAATCATTGGACCTCTTCCTAAGGCTCTGCCCTCAGCTGCAACAACAGTTTGTTGACGGGAGAAAATGAACGCTTGTCAACTGGAGGAGTGGATCTGGTCCGGGGTTGTCTAAATAACCCAAGCCATTTGGGATGATCCACCCCGACGGGTTTAGCGGCTCTGTTGGCTGATCTAAGTC
>JZKD02S1674015.1:201552-220792 GCA_000966675.3 Picea glauca
AACCTGTATAACAGAGAACAAGAGTTCTCCCTTGCACCATCCTGCCACCCTGGTTTCTCTGGCTGCAACCAGATGGAAGCTACAACTCCTTGTGTTCAAGCACCCACTTGAACCTTTGAGGACAACAGTCCTCCCGAGCACCTCCCAACCTCCCTAACATATTAATCTTTGATACTGAAACTCATTACAGCGAAATAAATTTATTCAATGGCTTACCAGCCTTGTCGCTGTTCTGCTCTGTTACACTACTCTGCCCTGTCTGCATCAGTGTTTTCTGCACACACCTTGCACTTTCTGTTCTTCTCCATTTATACTCTCTGCACCATGTCCCTTCAATGCAACCTTCCTCTGCTGTGTATTTCTACTCCTGCGCTCTGCCTCCTTGCTCACATTTCAATCCTTTTACACAGCGACCACAACAACTCCAACAGCAATGGCAACGACAACCCTTCTCTTCTTTGTACCGTGTATATATAGCTTCTGTGCATCTTGTGTATGCAATATTCGCCATTCTTCTGCATGCTCACATCGCGTCGATATCCTCCACCTCTCGAGTGCTCTGCCCGATCATCATGGTAACTCTTCAGCTTTTCTGGCGGTTTTCCCACGCGTTCAACATCACTGGGTGTTATGCTGAGATTCCTCAGCCTCTCTGGCAGTTGAGACTCTTCGTCTTCTCTGTGACAGTTGAGCTCACCTTCTCTGTTTCAGTGACAGCCTCAATCCCATCCAACTGTCAATCGCCTCCACGAGTCGTCTTCATTCCACTGGCAGATTCCATGTGACTCTTCTGCTCCTCTGGAAATCACACCGAAGTCTCTTCACATCCTCTGGTAGAAACCATCAATGGTTACTAGCAGTTACACTATGAGGATCAACATTAGCCCTCCAATAGTGCTCATTTTCACCTTCATCGTTGGATTAACTCTGATGGGTTCTTGCATTATTTACCCGTTTCGCACTTTCGCAATTCGGAGATTCTATGATGAGATATCTTGAGTCTCCATGTCACGAGCTCCGAAAAGGAGTTTGGCTGCTCTAGCTCCCTCCTCTACATGACCACAGGCAGTGACCACAAGTTGCGCTAAAAGGCGCTGTGAACTTCTGATCTTCATCGACCCTGATCGACGGTCTGCGATCTCGATGAATCAATGGTCCAGATCTCATCGTGAATTCGCATCTCGCTGTTCCTTCGATGGAGATTCTCGTCACTCCAAGTCGCGATAGGCGAAGCTCCGAGATGGAGCTCAGATCAACGATCTACGTTCTTGGTAATCTGACGGTCCTGATCTTTTCGTGATCTCGCATCTCGTTATTCCTTAGGTGCAGGTTCTCGTCACTCCAAGTTGCGATAAGCGAAACTCCGAGATGGAGCTGGATCAATGGTCCAGAATCTTGGTGTATTGACACTCCAGATCTCTTCGTGAATTCGCATCTCGCAGTTCCTGTGATGAAGGGTCTCATCACTCCAAGTCACGATAGCCGAGACTCCGAGATGGAGTCGGATCAACGGTCAAGATCAAACCTTGATCTGACGGCTAAGATCAAACCTCGATCTGATGGCTAAGATCAAACCCCGTTCTTTTGACTTTCCAGTGAGCAACATGACGATCTTTTGCCACGTGTCCTCTTGATCTGTCATATCTGCCTTGCAGCGTCACCATATCTAACGGCTATTGGTCCTTCATACTTTCCTCATATCCTACGGCCCAGATCTTCTTGCGATTTTGCCACTTCTCCGTGTGAGTTCTCGACACCTTCAAGTCCCGATCTACGAAACTCCGATAAGGAGTTAAATCAACGGTCCAGATTCATTCTCGATTCAATGGCTGCGATTGAATCGCAATATCGCATATCGCGATTTCAGAAGTCTCGTTGCATTTCTTTTCCTTTTGATATCGCGATCCCTGAAACTCCGTGAGAGGTCAGATCAACGGTCCAGATCATTTTTGGATCTGACGGTCCAGATTCAATTGCGATTTCGCATATCGCGAAATCGGGATTCTTGTTGCATTGTGTTCTTTCCCTTTTGAATTCGCGATCCCCGAAACTCGAATACTGCCACGTGTCACTCGGATTCGTGACTTACATGTGCTTGAAGTGTTGAATTAGCCTGACACCTGTCATTACCTGGTTGTGCCATGTGTCCCTAGCTGACGTGGTCTGCTGTCGTGAGTTGGGTCGATGGTCTAGATCACATCTTGATCTGATGGTTTAGGTTCAGTCGGGATTTCACACATCGCGATTTCGGGGTTTCTGTTGCATTGTTTCTTTGACATTTCCAAAACGCGATCCTCGAAACTCTGACGCACTCTTTACACACTAGCTCTCCTGGCTAGGCTCCTGGCCCATATGACCGTTATCCCCATGACCGCAGCCAAACCTCCTTGCACTTTAAAGACCGTGCAGGTTCTCCTCGATCCAACGGTGGTCGGACCCTGCGCTCGGATCTGACAGCTGAGATCTATCCTCCTCTTTAGCGCGCTCTTCTTGTCTATATTCAGATCTAATGGCCCTCATTCTGTCGGGATTTCACCTTGGCTTTTCCCGATGGTAAACCTCGTGCATCTCCTGTCCGATCTGACGGCTGACGGGATTTCTGAATGAGATCCAACGGCTGTGGATCTCTTTCTTCCTTCTCTTCTACGAACTCCTGTATCTTGATCTTTGTTGCGTGCGTGCTCCTCGATGTTGTTCCTCCTGAGCTTTCACTTCCGAATCCCCAAGGGATTCTTGGACTTCTGCGCCTCTGCAGAGTTTTCACATGCACACTCTGATCCTACCATCTTCACTGTTGTACTTAAGCCATCATCACTACTGTACTTGCCATCAATGACAAGTCTACGCTGCCTGTAAAACATGCCAACAATCCTTTGTACATTCTTCCTGTACCCATGCCATCTTCATTGCTGTACTTGTCATCAATGACAAGCATATGCTACCTGTTAAACATTTCCAACAATGCTTACACAATGAGTGCATCATCAGAGACTACATGGACCATTCGCACAACTTTTCCTGAATATGTTGTTGCTCTTTCTACAATTGTTGGATTAGTATTTTTTCTATCTTTGGTGGAGTAGGTATTACTTGTTTACCTTTGGGTCTTGTCTTCTCCTTTCTTCATCGACCAAAAGTTATCATTACTCGTGCATAGTATATCAAGGAGGCGACCGAACTAGGGAAGTGAGCAAGAGAGGTAAAAGAGGCAGCTGCTGCACTTCAACGAGAAGAGAGAAGTGGGAGTAAAGGAAGAAAATGGCGGAAAAATGTCAAGGCAGTTGAGAAGGAGCTTCTTTTTCTAGAAGAGGATGTGAAGGCTTTGGAGGAAATGTATCCTCAGGGAGAAAAGGCAGAGACATCATAGGCTTTAACAATGCTTGGTTATTTAGCAAGGTTAATACTTGGAATTTTTGGGTTTATTGTTTTGGTGGCTTGGGTCACTTATATTGTGTTATACATGTTGATCAATCCCCCTATTTATCCATTCCTTAATGAGGTCTTCATCAAGATAGATTCTATATTGGGGATTCTTGGAACCGTGGCATTTTCTTTCTTTTGCTTCTACCTTCTCCTTGCAGTGATAGCAGGGGCAATGGTTCTTGGCCTAAGGCTTATTTTTATAACAATTCATCCTATGTGAAGTGGGGTGGAACATTGATGAATTCTTTCCTTTTCAATGTGGCTCTTATTCTTCTCTGTTCAATCAGTGTCATCCAATTCTGTTCCACAACCTTTGTTGTGTATGCACAAGCAACTGCTGCTCAGGAGATATTTGGTCACACTCTTGAATCCTTGCGTGGCATTAAATACCTTTACAAGTACAATGTGTTCCAAATAGTCTTTATTGTTTTGGCTGGTTTGACTTTGATCTTTTATCTTGCTTTTGGTTGGAAAAAACGGAAAATAAGAGGAAGGCTGCAGCTTGCTAGTTTCATACAAGGCTTTAAGCACTGCCCATGTTTCAACACAAGTTTTAGCTTCTCTAATATGTGGAATTATGCTATCTTTAATAGACATATGCAAATACCTTGGCTTTGTTTTCACGCTTATCCCAGTCTTGGATCTGTGCTGCTATCGCACCTGCAGCGGCGTCAGGGTTCGCCTCATCTCCTTATACTTAGAATCTGAAGAAACAAACAATGGTGAGGCTACGCTCACAATCTCTTATTGAATGAAGACTTTACATCATTATATAGGAAACCATATCTACTTGGGCGGTTACAACAGATCACAGATAAATAGGATCTACATTAAATGAAGTAGAGTTCAACTACGCAACTGACTCTTACTCCATTATTTCCAAGTCTCCCCCTTAATGGAGAATGGATTGACTTCTACACCTAACATCTCCCTAAACAACTCCAACTTAATCTTTCCAAGAGGCTTAGTGAAATTATCAATAACATTTTCACAAGTATTACAATACATAAGAGCTATTTCATTTGACTGCAACTTTTCTCTAACAAAATGAAATTAAGCATCAAGATGCTTTGTCCTTGCATGATAAATATAATTATTTGCTAGCTTGACTGGACTTTGATTATCACATTTGATTATTGTAGGTTCCTTTTGTTCTTTTCCAACATCTTGAAGAAGTCTTTTCAACTAAACAACTTCACAAGTTGCTGCACACAAGGCTTTATATTCTGCTTCAGTAGAAGACAAAGATACAGTAGGCTTCTTTTTACTGTTCCATGAAACAACCTCGGATCCAATGCCAAATGCATATCCAGTGGTTGATCTTCGATCATCTAGATTGCTAGCCCAATCAGAATCAGAGTAACCTGTCAACTCAACATCAGATGCATCAGTATATTAAATAGCATAATCAAGTGTTCCTTTTAGATACCTGAGTACTGCCTTTGTTGCATTCCAATGGCTTTCTTGAGGTTTTCGCCATAATTTGACTTTACACACTCACCAAATATGCAATATCAGGTCTAGTTGTAGTGAGAGAATTCAAACTACCCACCATCTGTCTATACATAGTGGCATTCACTTCCTTCGAACCATCATCACAAGAAAGTTTCACATTTTGTTGCATGGGAACAATAGAAGATTTACATTGATCCATTTTAAATCTCTCAAGTACTTCTCTGACAAACAAAAGTTTGGCCTGCATTTCTCCAAACTTCAAGACTTAGGTAGTAATGTAACTCACCAAGATCTTTCATTTCAAAAACTTGTGATAACTGCTCCTTGATTTCATCAATTAATTTCTTTGCATTTCCTATAATTATCAAATCATCAACATATAAGGAAATCAATACTATATACCCCTGCTCATCAAATTTGGTATATAGATTTGGATCACTCTTCTCATAAAACCCTGTTGAAGAAAGAAATAGTCTATCTTCTCATACCATGACCTAGGTGTCTGTTTTAGTCCATACAATGCTTTCTTTAACATGCACACTAAGTGTTCTTGCCCATGTTCTACAAACCCTTCAGGTTGAGTAAGGTAAACCTCCTCCTTTAACTCACCATTCAAAAATGCAGATTTAACGTCTAATTGGTGTAACTTCCAATGATACTTTGTAGCTAAATCAATTAACAATCTGATAATATTCAATTTAGCTGCTGGTGCAAATGTTTCAGCATAATCAATACCTTATGTTTGTGAATACCCCTTTGCCACCGGTGTAGCCTTATATTTGTCTATACTACCATCTGATTTAAACTTGGGTTTGTATATCCATTTGCATCCAATATGCTTTTTATGTTTAGGCAATTCCGTCAATTCCCAAGTATTATTTTTCATTATAGATTCATAGTCTTCCTCCATTGCATCTCGCCATTCATCATGTTCATTGGCTTCATCAAAACTCATGGGTTCTATGACATTTGAAATGTTATTCATTAGGGCATAGTCTCTATACCTCTCAGGGAGCTGAACCTGTCGTGAAGATCTTCTCAACTGATTATTTTCCTCCCCACTTTGTGAAGATATGTCTTCGCCTCTAGGTGAATTGTGACTGCTTGAAGTGTCCATATCACTGAGTCATTCTTGTTGCTGCTGCTGTTGTTTTTGCGGTTGTGACTGTTTCTGTGGTGGTTGTTGTTGTAATTGTGGTTGCTGCTATGATGATTGTTGTTGTTGTTGCTCTTCTTTAACTCCTTCATCAAGAAGTCTATGCCATTCCTCATGACTATTGTCGTCATGATTTCCTGCTTCCTGCTCATGGAAAAGTACATCTCTACTTGCAAATACTTTGTGAGTAGAAGGATCAAACAATTTGTATGCTTTGAATTCAGAACAATACCCTCTGAAAATACATTTAATGGCTTTAGCATCCAATTTCTTCCTATTCTCCTTTGGAATATGTGAAAAAGCCTTACACCTAAATACTTTCAAATTATGAACTGTAGGTTTGGAACCATACAAGGCTTCGAAAGGAGTAAGATTATCAAGACACCTTGTTGGACTTCTGTTTTTTAAATAAACTGCAGTATTTATGGCTTCAACCCAAAATGTATTTGAGAGATTTTTACCTTTCATCATACTGCGTGCACACTTTACCAGAGCTCTGTTTTTCCTTTCAACCACTCCATTCTTTTGCGAAGTGTGAGGTACTGTAAATTGCTGTACTATTCCATGATCTTTGCAATCTTTGATGAAGTCACCTGATTTATACTCTCCCCCTTGATCTGAACGAAGGATTTTGATGGATTTTCCTGTCTGCTTTTCCACCATGGTTCTGAATTCCTTAAAGTACTCTAAAACATCACTTTTTCTTCTAAGGAAATAAACCTATGTGTATCTCGTGCAATCATCAATAAATAACAGAAAGTAACATGCATCTCCTAAAGATCTAATCTGCATAGGCCTGCAAACATCAATATGCACAAGATTTAACACATCTCTCTTTTTCTTATCAGGATTAGAGGGGAATTCATCTCTATGCATCTTTCTTAATGCACATCCCTCACAAGCAACATTCTCATTCTTTAACATGGGAAGTCCTTCAACCATATTATGTTTCTGTAATAACAATAAATCAGGATGATTGATGTGGCCATATATTTGATGCCAAAGACTCTTTGTTGGCATAGTTGCAGAAGTTAGTGTGTGATGTGTTTTGCTAGTAACATCAAGTTTGTATAGGCCTCCTGCTTTGATTCTCGTTGCAACAGTTTTGAATTGGTCCAGCAGATCCTTCACTATGCAATAATTCTTGAAGAATTCAACCTTCAAGTTCCGATTTGTAATGGTGGACACAAAGATCAAATTTTTCTTTATCCCTGACACATACACCACATTGCGAATGTGAAGAACAATACCATTCGACAATGTCACAGGAATGTCTCCATATCCCTTGATCTGATGAGCGCGGTCATCACCAAGATATATGCTGGCTCCATTCTGTGTTTCTTTAAAATTAGTATACCGCAATTTATTACATGTCATATGTACTGATGCTCCGGAATCCACAAACCAATCATCACAATCATCCATTTCAGTAGATAAAGCAGCATTGGACACAAACAACCTAAGATCTCGTGAATTAAAATTTGGGGGTTCATCAATATAATCACTAGCAATAAACAATCTGAGATCATGATTTGAAGATTCTTCTGCATAATGACCTGAGTGTTTTCTAGGTTTATTCCTAGCCTCATCACTCTTCTTCTTATGACAGTCTCTAATAATATGTCGAGGTTGACCACAATAAAAAGAACTCTTTGACTCATTCATGTTAGAGAGCATACCTTGATTTGTCTTTGGGGATTGTCTTCTTTGCAATGAATGACCTCCTCTGCCTCTTTCTCTTGATCTCCCTCTCGGGGATCTCTTATTTGACCACAGTGTCAAATTTGTACTGGGAGGCTTCAAATTTGAGCGCCTCTCTTCCTCTTGCAGCAAAATACTTGTCAGTTCTTCAAAAGTAGGAGGTTTCTCCCTTGCTGCGAGACCTGTTATGAACATTTGATAATCTTCTAGCATGCCATTTAAGGTAATAGTGATAAGATCAGTGCTAGAAACTTACTCTCCTATATTTCCTAGATTGTCTTTCACCTCTTTAATGCGACCCAAAAATCAACTAACAGATTCAATTCCATCCATCTTAATGCCTAACAATTTAGTTTTCAGAAACAGAATATGATTTCTATTGCTAGTTTCATACAAGGCTTTAAGCGTTGTCCATGTTTCAGCTGAAGTTTTAGCTTCTCTAATATGTGGAATTATGCTATCTTTAACAGACATACGCAACAATACCTTGGCCTTGTTTTCGCGTTTATCCCAGTTTTGGATCTGTGTTGCTGTCGCACCGGTAGTTGCATCAAGTTTTGCTTCATCTCCCTTCGCAATGGTCCAGACACCATAGCCCTCCATCAAGGTCTGCATTTTGAATTTCCAGTTAATGAAATTCGTGGCATCTAGGTTGTTGGATTCGTTGAGGTAGGTCTTTGCTAGCGGATTCGCCATCTCTACAAGTGCCATCTCTACAAGTGTCTACTCGTCCAATCAGACAATGGATCTTTGTATCACCAAACACACTTCAATCCTGAAGGTGGTGAATCACCAAGGATACGCAAATAACCTCGGCGCACCGTTTCTCTCTGGGTGCCTGTGCTGGATTTCTGAATGCCCAAATCACCAAACTTTTGTTTTCATAAAACAAATGTCCACACAATAAATCTCACAAATGACAAAGTTATATCTCATAAAACAAAAATATCCACTTTAATAAAGAAAATTTCTCTCTTCATTCAATACCCTTCACGATTTATAAAGTGATTTATAATTTTAACTTCTTCCTTCATTTGCATAAGAAATTATGCCTAGAGGGGAATTCTTCTCTGTGCATATTTCCTAATGCACATTGTTCACAAGCAACATTCTCATTTTTTAACATGGGAAGTCCTTCAACCATATTCTGTTTTTTTAATAACAATAAATAATTATGATTGATGTGGTCATACCTTTGATGCCAAAGACTCTCTGTTGGCATAGTTGCAGAAGTCAGTGTGTGATTTTCTTTGCTGGTAACATCAAGGTTGTATAGTCCGCCGACTCTGACTCCCATTGCAACAGTTCTGTATTGGTCCAGCAGATCCTTCATTATGCAATAATTCTTGAAGAATTCAACCTTCAAGTTCTGATCTGTAATGGTGGATACAAAGATCAAATTCTTTATCCCTGACACATACACAACATTGCGAATGTGATGAACAGTACCATTCAACAATGTTACTGGAATGTCTCTGTATCCCTTGATCTGATGAGTGCAGCCATCTCCAAGATATGTGCTTGCTCCATTATGTGTTTTTTTAAAATTAGTGTACCACATCTTATTACATGTCACATGTATTGATGCTCCGGAATCCACAAACCAGGCATTAATATCATCTGTTTCAGCAGATACAGCAACATTGGACACAAACAATCTAAGATCCCGTGAATCAAAATTCGGGGGTTCATCAATATCATTACTAGCAATAAACAATTTGAGATCATGATTTGAAGATTCTTCTGCATAATGATCTGAATGTTTTTTAGGTTTATTCCTAGCCTCATCACTCTTCTTCTTATGACAATATCTAATAATATGTTGAGGTCGACCACAATAAAAACAAATCTTTGACTCATTCCTATTAGAGGGCATACCTAGATTCATCCTTGGGGATTGTCTTCTCTGTGATGTACAACCTCCTCTGCCTCTTTCTCCTGATCTCCCTCTCGGGGATCTCTTATTTGACCACAATGCCAAATTTGTATTCCGAGTCTTCAAATTCCTGTGCTTCTCTTCCTCTTGCAGCAAAATACTTGTCAATTCTTCAAAAGTAGGAGGTTTTTCCCTTGATGCAAGACCTGTTATGAACATCTGATAATCTTCTAGCATACCATTTAAGGTAATAATGACAAGATCAATGCTGGAAATTGTTTCAATGGGAGTCAGAGCAGGAGGACTATACAAGCTTTGATGTTACCAACAAATAACATCACACACTGACTTCTGCAACTATGTCAACAGAGAGTCTTTGGCATCACAGGTATGGCCACATCAATCATAATGATTATTGTTATTACAGAAACAAAATATTATTAAAGGACTTCCCATGTTAAAAAATGAGAATGTTGCTTGTGAAGGATGTGCATGAAGAAAGATGCACAGAGATGAATTCCCCTCTAATCCTGATAAGAAAAAGAGAGATGTGTTAGATCTTGTGCATACTTATGTTTGCGGACCTATGCAGACTAGGTCTTTAGGAGGTGCATTTTACTTTCTGTTATTTATTGATGATTGCACGAGATACACATGGGTTTATTTCCTTAGAAGAAAAAGTGATGTGTTTGAGTACTTTAAGGAATTCAGAACCATGGTGGAAAAGCAGACAGGAAAATCCATCAAAATCCTCCGTTCAGATCAAGGGTGAGAGTATAAATCAGGGGACTTCATCAAATATTGCAAAGATCATGGAATTGTACAGCAGTTTACAGTACCCCACACTCCACAGTAGAATGGAGTACCTGAAAGGAAAAATAGAACTTTGGTAGAGTGTGCACGCAATATGATGAAAGGAAAGAATCTCTCGAATACATTTTGCGCTGAAGCCATAAATATTGCAGTTTATTTAAAGAACATAAGTCCAACAAGGTGTCTTGATAATGTTACTCCTTTTGAAGCCTTGTATGGTTTCAAACCTGTAGTTCATAATTTGAAAGTATTTGGGTGTAAGGCTTTTGCACATATTCCAAAGGAAAATAGGAAGAAATTGGATGCTAAAGCCATTAAATGTATTTTCATAGGGTATTGTTCTGAATTCAAAGTATACAAAATGTTTGATCCTGCTACTCACAAAGTATTTGCGAGTAGAGATATACTTTTCCATGAGTAGGAAGCAGGAAATCATGACGACAATAGTCATGAGGAATGGCATATACTTCTTGATGGAGGAGTTAAAGAAGAGCAACAACATCAACAATCATCACAACAACAACCACAATTACAACAACAACCACCACAGCAGTAGTCACAACCACAAAAACAAGAAGAAGAAGAAGAAGGACTCAGTGATATGGACACTTCAAGCAGTCAGAGTTCAACTACTGGTGAAGACAGATCTTCACAAAGTGGGGAGGAAAGTAATCAGTTGAGAATATCTTCACGACAGGTTCGACTCTCTAAGAAGTATAGAGACTATGCCCTAATGAGTAGCATTTCAAATGTCATAGAACCCATGAGTTTTAATGAAACCAATGAACATGATGAATGACAAAATGAAATGGAGAAAGAATATGAATCTATAATGAAAAATAATACTTGGGAATTGACTGAGTTGCCTAAACATAAAAAGCCTATTGGATGCAAATGGATATACAAACCTAAGTTTAAATTAGATGGTAGTATAGACAAATATAAGGCTAGACTGGTGGCAAAGGGGTATTCACAAACATAAGGTATTGATTATGCTGAAACATTTGCACCAGTAACTAAATTGAATACTATCAGATTGTCAATTGCTTTAGCTACAAAGTACCATTGGAAGCTACACGAAATAGATGTTAAATCTGCATTTTTGAATGGTGAGTTAAAGGAGGAGGTTTACCTTACTCAACATGAAGGGTTTGTGGAACATGGGCAAGAGCACTTAGTGTGTAAGTTAAAGAAACCATTGTATGGACTAAAACAAACATCTAGGTCATGGTATGAGAAGATAAACTCTTTCTTTCTTCAACAGAGTTTTATGAGGAGCAAGAGTGATCCAAATCTATATACCAAATTTGATGAGCAGGGGTATATAGTATTGATTTCCTTATATGTTGATGATTTAATAATTACAGGAAATGCAGAGAAATTAATTGATGAAATCAAGGAGCAGTTATCACAAGTTTTTGAAATGAACGATCTTGGTGAGTTACATTACTGCCTAGGTCTTGAAGTTTGGAGAAATGTAGGCCAAACTTTTGTTTGTCAGAGAAGTACTTAAGAGATTTAAAATGGATCAATGTAAATCTTCTATTGTTCCCATGCAGAAGAATGTGAAACTTTCTTGTGATGATGGTTCAAAGGATGTGAATGGTACTATGTATAGACAGATGGTGGGTAGTTTGAATTATCTCACCACAACTAGATCGGATATTGCATATTCTGTGAGTGTGTTATGTCAGTTTATGGTGAAACCTCAACAAAGCCATTGGAGTGCAACAAAGATTGTACTCAGGTATCTAAAAGAAACACTTGATTATGGTATTAAATATACTGATGCATCTGATGTTGAGTTGATAGTTACTCTGATTCTGATTGGGCTGGCAATCTGGATGATCGAAGATCAACCATTGGATATGCGTTTGGCATTGGATCCGGGGTTGTTTCATGGAATAGTAAAAAACAACCTATTGTATCTTTGTCTTCTACTGAAGCATAATATAAAGCCTCGTGTTTAGCAACTTATGAAGCTGTTTGGTTGAGAAGACTTCTTTAAGTTGTTGGAGAAGAACAAAAGGAACCTACTATGATAAAATGTGATAATCAAATTTCAACCAAGCTGGCGAATAATCCGAGTTATCATGCAAGGACAAAGCATGTTGATGCTCAGTTTCATTTTGTTAGAGAAAAGTTGTAATCAAATGAAATTGCTCTTATGTATTGTAATACTTGTGAAAATACTGCTGATATTTTCACTAAGCCTCTTGGAAAGATTAAGTTTGAGTTATTTAGGGAGATGTTAGGTGTAGAAGTCAATCCATTCGCCATTAAGGGGGAGAATTGAAAATAATGGAGCAAGTGTTAGTTTCATAGAGAATCTCTTCTAGTGATTAATGTAGATCCTACTTTTCTGTAATCGCCTAAGTAGAACCAATTCTTATATTATGATGTAATCCTCTGCATTGAATAAGAAGATTGTGAGCATAGTCTCACTTGTGTGTTTTCTTCTAGTTTCTCCTAATTCTAAGTAAACTAGCAACACAAATTGTATTCTGTTCTTGAAAACTAAATTGCTAGGCATTAAGATGGATGGAAATGAATCTGTTAGTTCATTTTTGGGTCGCATTAAAGATGTGAAAGACAAGCTAGGAAATATAGGAGAAACAGTTTCTAGCACTGATCTTGTCAGAGAAGTACTTAAGATATTTAAAATGGATCAGTGTAAATCTTCTATTGTTCCCATGCAACAGAATGTGAAACTTTCTTGTGATGATGGTTCGAAGGAAGTGAATGGCACTATGTATAGACATATGGTGGGTAGTTTGAATTATCTCACCACAACTAGACCTAATATTGCATATTCTGTGAGTGTGTTAAGTCAGTTTATGGCAAAAACTTCAAGAAAACCATTGGAATGTAGCAAAGGCGGTACTCAGGTATCTAAAATGAACACTTGATTATGGTATTAAATATACGGATGCATCTGATGTTGAGTTGGCAAGTTACTCTGCTTCTAATTGGGCTGGCAATCCGAATGATCGAAGATCAACCACTGGATATGCGTTTGGCATTGGATTCAGGGTTGTTTCATGGAGTAGTAAAAAGCAACCTACTGTATCTTTTTCTTCTACTGAAGCAGAATATAAAGCCTTGTGTGCAACAACTTGTGAAGATGTTTGGTTGAGAAGACTTCTTCAAGATGTTGGAGAAGAACAAAAGGAACCTACAATGATCAAATGTGATAATCAAAGTTCAATCAAGCTAGCGAATAATCCTATTTATCATGTAAGGACAAAGCATGTTGATGCTCAATTTCATTTTATTAGAGAAAAGTCGCAGTCAAATGAAATAGTTCTTATGTATTGTAATATTTGTGAAAATGTTGTTGATATTTTCACTAAGCCTCTTGGAAATAATAAGTTTGAGCTGTTTAGGGAGATGTTAGGTGTAGAAGTCAATCCATTGTCCATTAAGTGGGAGACTTGGAAATAATGGAGCAAGAGTTAGTTGCGTAGTTGAACTCCACTTCATTTAATGTAGATCCTATTTATCTGTGATCTGTTGTAACCGCCCAAGTAGATATGGTTTCCTATGTAATGATGTAATTAGTCTTCATTCAATAAGAGATTGTGAGCGTAGCCTCACCAGTGTTTGTTTCTCCAAATTCTAAGTCTGTAGATGCTTATCACTGCATATTCCTTCCCAAAATCCATTGAATAGAAGGTTGCTCCTATTCCTGAAGCAAAATAAATAGAGTAAAATCTTAGAGACCTCTTTCTCTGTTAATGTTTAAGCCATTATTATAGATGTTTGCATTTCATTAGATAACAATAACATAATCCAAGATCACTGGGAAATACACAATCACAAGAGACACATCATTTATCCTGGGAAACCCTCTAGGGGAAGAAAACCCAGCAAAACTTCCTTAATATAAATAGCCAAAATAATGCCAAGAGATCTTTTATGCTAATACAGAAAGTCCTCTCCTAGATATGCGCCACTCTCTCTCTCCTTCTTCTCCCACAACAGATCCGAACTTGTCTCTCAAACTAAGCAAGTAAGTTGTATCTAAGTGAGGCGCTAGCCTCCTTTATTTATACAAGTCTGGCACGTGTGAAGTGTCTCTTCACTGGCAGGGCCAACTTCTCAAACTGGGTGGGTAAACCCACCTTTATTATATTTCTGGGTCTCTTTAATAAATGTTGGGGCCGACTTCTTATTCTGCCTATCATAATTGTCTTTTGACCAATCCGCAAAAAGGGATTTGGTCCTATTACAATAATCGACACGATCAATCCAAAATGGGGATTGATCCTATGAATAATATATCAATAATAATAAGAATACTCTTTGTAGTTACATTATTTCAACACTCCCCCTTAACAAGAAGGGTATTCTTCAGCAGCATCATGAGAGAGAGAGAGGACAACATCATCAAGTGGGAGGACAACATCATCAATATCATCTTGGCTGGCGTATCTATAAATCATTGGAAGTTTTCTTCATCAGTAGCATCATCATTCTCAAAGGAATGCCATCATCATCTGCATCGATATGTATTAGTATAAAAACTGATACATCATCATCATCACAGCACAAGGCTGGCTCATCATAATACAAGACTGACTTTACATCACAGCTGTCAAGCTGGAAGCTCAGTACTTGTCTCATCTCAATGTCTTGCTTTACGTCACAGCACTCAAGCTGGAAGTAAGATACTAGACTAGCTTTACGTCACAACTATCGGGATGGAAGCACAGTACTAGTCTCATCTCATCATCTTGCTTTACGTCACAACACTCAAGCTGGAAGCAAGATACTCGTCCTTCTTTACATCACAACCATTCGGTTGGAAGCAGGATACTAGACTGGCTTTATGTCACAGCTATCCAGCCGGAAGTTTAGTGCTAGTCTCATCATATCATCTTGCTTTACGTCACAACCATCAGGTTGGAAGCAAGGTAGACATCCTACTTTACGTCACAACCATCAGGTTGGAAGCAGGGAGCTAAACTTGCTTTACGTCGCAGCTATATAGCCAGAAGCATAGTACTAGTCACACATAATCTTGCTTTACGTTGCAACCATCAGGTCAGAAGTAAGAAACATCTCATCTTGCTTTACGTCTGACAACTAGGTCAGAAGCAAGGAACATCTCATCTTGCTTTACATCTGACAACTCGGTCAGAAGCAAGGAACACATCTCATCTTGCTTTACGTCTGACAACTCAGTCATAAGCAAGGAACACATCTCATCTTGCTTTACGTCTGACAACTCGGTCAGAAGCAAGGAACATATCATCTTGCTTTACGTCTGACAACTCGTTCAGAAGCAAGGAACACATCTCATCTTGCTTTACGTCTGACAACTAGGTCAGAAGCAAGGTGCACATCTTACTTTACGTCACAACCACAAGGTCGGAAGCAGGGAATATCTCATCACAACAACTACTCCCCCTTTTGAGGAAGGTCTTTTTGGACTATGCCAATCTTATCTCGGAAGTACTCAAACTTCACACGAGATAGGGGCTTGATCAACACGTCAACAACCTTTTCATCCGTGCTAATGCACTGGAGCTTCAAGGCTCTTCTCTGTACCATGTCACGGATGTAATGATAACGGATCTATGTGCTTCGACTTGTCGTGGAATACAGGATTCTCTGTCATCTTTATGCAGTTCTGGTTGTCACATAGAATCAAGGTTGCTCTCATCTCTAAGTCAAATAGGTTGGTCAACAACTTTCGAAGCCATATAGCTTCGCAACTAGCCGAACATGCAACAATGTATTATGCTTCCGCTGTGCTGAGAGAAATGCTAAATTGCTTCCTACTCTGCCACGAGATCATAACTGATCCCAAACTGAAACAACATCCTGAAGTGCTTTTCCTGTCAGAAACACTTCTTGCCCAATCTGCATCAGTATATCCACTCAATGTGAAATTATGATCTCCATCATAGGTAATCTATTGTACCTTTAAGGTACCTCATCACGTGTTTTGTAGCCACTAGGTGAACACGTCTGGGTTCTACCAGAAACTGACTCAAGGTGTTCACGACAAAACAAATGTCTGGTCTGGTGTTCATCAGGTACATCAACAATCCAATAATCTGTCTATATAGTGTGGCATCAATCAATTCTGACGAAGTATCGACTAGCAGCTTCAGCTTCGCTTCCATGTGTGTATTCATGGGATTTCATTCCAACATGTCGAATCTCTTCAAGATTTCGATCGTGTACTTCCCTTAGTTAAGGAAGATCCTCTCAGGATTCTTCCATACCTCAAGACCTAAGAAATAATGCATTAGGCCAAGGTCTTTCATTTCAAATTCCGAAGCAAGTCTCTTTTTACATTCAGTGATGAGATTTTCTTCTCCAGTTAAGAATAAGTCATCCACATATAGCAGTAAGATTACTGACTCATTGTTCATAATTTTGAAGTAGAGATTAGAGTCTGCTTTACTCTTGGTAAAGCCTAAGCTCGTCAAGAAACTATCTATACGGCCATACCAAGCTCTAGGAGCTTGCTTCAATCCGTATAAGGCTTTCTTCAATCTGCATACATGAGACCTCCTGTCTTCAACCTCAAATCCTTGAGGTTGCTCTATATACACTTCCTCTTCGATGACATTGTTTAGGAAAGTTGTCTTCAAATCCATCTGGTGCAGCTTGCACTTCATCTTAGATGTAAGAGCTATGATGGTCCTGATCGAAATGTATCTGGCCACAAGAGCGAATGTCTCTTCATAGTCAATTCCTTCCTTCTGGGAAAAGCCACGAGCGAAAAATCTTGTTTTATGCTTCTCAATACTTCCATCAGCAGCATGTTTTATTTTGAAGAGCCATCTGGAGGATATCCCATCTTTATTCTTCGGTCTAGGAACTATTTCCCATACTTCGTTCTTCATTATGGATTGGTATTCCTATGTCATGGCATCTGCCCATTCTTTCCTCTGAATGGCTTCTTCAAAGCAGGTAGGCTCCTCTTCTAGGAGATCACACATCAAAGTCGTATAATTGGAGAATGGCTTTGGTCTTTTCACCTGTCTCGTAGTTCCTTGGGGAACACCGTACTTCTCTCCATCTTGAATAAGCTCTCTAGCCGAAGCTGGCTTTCTTTTATGGAGGATCGTCATCTGAGGAGGTTCTTGCATTTCTACTATATCATGGTCTTAGAAGTTCCTCATCAGGGGAAGTTACGACTTCCCTCATTGGTTCTGCAGCTCTGGGAACCTCCCTCATTGCAGTATTGGGGATTACGGGTTCCTCTTCATATACCTCTTTAAGTTGTCATAGTTTAGATTTCTTGATCGCTGCATCTTCATCAAAGGTCACATCCCTGCTGATCTCAATGTGATGTTGACTTGGTATATAGATTCTGAAGGCCTTGGAGACCTCACAGTATCCCACAAATATTCTCTTCTTTCTTGAAGGGTCTAGCTTGTTTCTCTTTTCTTTAGGTATATGAATAAACACTAGACAGCCAAATATTTTGAGATCGCTTACCTCTGGCTTCTTTCTGGTGAACATCTCTTCCGGTGTCTTGAGTCCAAGTGCACTATGGGACAATCTATTCTGCACATTAACAGGTGCCATTGCTGCTTCTACCCATAAGCACATAGGAAGATCTTGATCTTCACAGCTTCTAGCATGGTTCTGTTCTTCTGTTTAGCTACACCGTTTTGTTGGGGATTTTGATCCCAACATCTTTGCAGAAGTTCACAAACTCTTTTGAGGTATATTCTCCTCCATTATCTGACCTGAGTATCTTAATCTTCCTCACAGAAAGGTTCTCTATCAAGGCTTTGAATTCCTTGAACTTGCTGAACACTTCAAATATATCCAGGTCTTATGAGAATAATCATCAATGAATGATACATAGTATACATACCCACTAATGGAGGATGATGGCATTGAGCCACATACATCTGAATGAATGAGTTCTAGGACTGCTTCTGCCTTGCTGTCTTTCTTCGGAAACAGGTTCTTGATGTTCTTCCCTTATGCACGTTCATTGCATATGCCTTTTATGGTCACCTTTGAGTTTTGGTAAGCATGTGATTACTTTGCATATGTATGGTAGCACCAAAGTTCACATGGATTCTTCAAAGGCGTGGGTCATGGCAGCTTCTGAGTGACCCTTTAGCTTATGCGAGCCATCTTCTTCTTTTCCAGTGATGATTGCTTCATTTATGGTCTCTCCTTTAGCACGTTGCCTTCTACAACCTTCATTATAGCTTCCTCATGTGACTTGGAGCAAGGTCAACAACAAGCAAGAATAATATCCTTCTGATAATATAAAGCAATAGCACGAACAATCATCATAGTAGCTCCTTTAGAGCTATCACTTATAATTTATCTGAAGCAAAGATTAAAGGTAAGGAATACAATACGAAATGAGGTCAACACTCTCATAGTGTTGTGACCAATCATTCTTCCATGGCAACCTGGAACTAACACACGAAGTTTCTTCTAGAGGAGGTGTTAGTTGTATCGGGCAAAACATTTACCTCTATATGCTCACATGCTATCAAGTATAATACTTTACGACAACTACTATCTCAACTATAGTCATCAACTTGTTATGTGTACCTTTGAATCTTATTAATCTTGGTTAATCAAACCTGGAGCCTTGTCCTCAAGAATGAGTGCTTGCTTTTCTTCTAGGTCTCCTTCACTCAAGTGACAAGTGCTTTTTTCAACCTGTCTATTGTACTAAGACAATACGCTTATCTTGACAGAAGGTTAGGTTAGAGGATAAGCTCTATGATCAACTTTTAATCCTTCTAATAATTTGATCATAGCTTCAACATGCAACATTGATCAAGATAATGTCATGGCAAATAGATGCATATCAGAAT
>JZKD02S1674015.1:256971-269084 GCA_000966675.3 Picea glauca
ACCGTTCAATCTTTAACGATGGGAGGAGGGGTCCGGAATGAAGAAGTCCAAGTGGGACCCATCCCAACGCGACATCACCTCATTGCATCCCAACTCCCCCTCTCCAAAAATTTACCACCTGCCAATTTTACAACTCACCACCACCATCCCGAGGTATAACATCCCACCACCACCCTCTACAAATTCCATGTCACGACCCTGTTAGCACGTCCCATCCATCTAACCGTTACAGGTCATATCTTTCTCGTTTGCCCCTCAATCACCAGTCTACACATCGACCAGAGACGCACATCAAACGTCTTTCATCCTACCCTCTCACGCTCTAAACAACTCGTTGGCCATTTATGACTAGCCACATACCCGTTGTTCATATGACCTATCCTTTTTCACCCAATGGATACCCATTCACTCAAATTCAACCCTGTTTCAGTCAGTTCCCATTCCATTCACTCCCTGTGTATCAGAGAATTATTTTCCTTCGCCTCTGCAACACTTCATCCAACTAGAGATTTTCACCTACTAACGTGTGTTCAGTGTGCAGGTATTGGTGGAAATCAATGGTGCCCAAAATTAAAAAGTCAAATGCGGAGGAAAATCCTTTTCTCCCACCTCCTGTCGATCTCGACTGGATCCCATTAGAAGACAAATACTATCTAATCTCAGAAACCATGTCTAAATTCAACTTTGCTGAGCTACAGTCGTGGTTCAGAGACACCTTCATAGATCAGAGCGATGAAATCGGGCTTTGGTAGTCAAATTTCCCCTTGTATCTTTTTCCCCAGATCTATCATTTCCCCGAATTCGCTCTCAAATGCCAAGCGCACTACCTCCCTGATCAGAGAACCATAGTGTATTCAACCGAAGAAACCTTTTTCCTAATTACACCCGACACCATCGATCAAATGATGCAAGTACCCAGAGCCGAACCTCGTTCTCCACTCACAATTGAAATTATGACAGAATTGTATCAGAACCTGACGTTTCCACAAAGAGCACAAATCTTTGAGTTGTTCCTTCCACAAGATGCCCAATTCCCTAAGAAGAATCCTCCCTATTACTCGTCCATATTTTCCGAAAAGGGAAATCAGATTATTTCAACACTGTGTTGTTTGCTCGATTACTTCTCAGATGAATGGGTAGATGAACCTATCTTATGTTTCCTATCCATTTTCTCTGCTGAAGAGAAAGTGACCACCCAATTTGATTACAACGGCTTCTTGGCCGAGAACCTGTATGACCAGCTGGCAAATTTCCCTACAGAAGGCATGTTTTGATATTCTTCAATACTGACCTACATGTTCATGTTCTATCAAGCAGGAAAAATTTCCTTTCACATGCAAAAGATGGACAAGGAAGGAAAACCTCAAGCAGTCACTTTATGGACATCGCTGCTCAGGAGAAGCTCCACTGAGTTCACTTTTAAACAATTCATTGATTTGTTTTATCACCCAGTTGTAGGCATGCTTAGTGGAAGACCTGAGCTGAGGATAAACGAGGAGATCCAAAGAGTTCTGCACCTTTCGAATCTTGCAAAAACTAGGGACTGGTTTCTATACCAGAATCACACAGAAATTAGAGTGTATGGGTGTGAACTAGCTCCTTACAAGTTTCCCAAGTATGTGCCTGTTCGAATATTCACACTGGAGTATATTCGTTAGATTATAAACTCAGATGACATTCATTTTGTGTCTCTGAAGAAAAAACAATAGATGAGGATCAAAGGGAAAATAAGACCATTTATCTGCAATAGTCGAGCTGCTGGGGAAGAGGTAGATAAATTATTAAAGGAAATGAAATTCAATGCCAGTTTTATTTGGTGATATGACCCCAGTGGGATCATTGCAGAGATGAGATCCAAGAACAAAAGTTCACCTTATGCTCACCCTCAAACCAGAAATTGAAAAATATGTGAACCAGATAGAGTGGGAAGCAAACACTCTGGTAGATACAGAGCCATAGGAATATCCTTCAGTCTCTTTTTCACTGACTACCACTCCACAGGTACCCAAGGAAAAAAGGCCAAGAAATGATGATTCACCTTCAATCACTGAGGTATTAGCATAATATTTTCAGGTATACAGCAAGAAACCCAAAACCACTCATGCTACTTGCATGTTTGGTGAGGAAGAGCCCTACTCTGCCACAACGATTGAAAGAAGATAGCAGGTGGTGTCGACTTCTTCTTCAAAGAAGAAGACAGATATAGATGTGAACATTTGTGAACATTTTTAAACATTTTTGAAAAATATGATATGATTAAAAAGAAGAACCAGATGCTGACTAATACCACCTACGCCTAGTTCTGGAGGCAAACCTCCAGAGCACAACATAGACTATTGTCAACCTTTGACACAGAGAAAGGAAGAATGCATCTGGCATTTCTGCAAGCATAGGTGTCTCAACCCAAAGAGATCACTGATTACAAGAGGTCAACTATCATTTTTGACACCAAACAAGTCCATCTAGATGACCAGATGGACTTGCACAGAAAGACTGGAGAAATGGTTTTCTCCACATTGGCACATGCTTCCTCTACATCAACAAAGTTACAGGTGTCTTTAATCAATGTTCAGACCCAATTGAAATTGGAAAAGATATCCTCTTTTGCAAAAGATAACAGAATAAAATCCTTAGAGGAGTTGGTGCTCAAGATTGGGTATGATTCCTCAAATGTAAAAGAAATAGAGGAAATGCTGAAGAAAAATAATGCTGACATTGCATCTTTGAGAAAACAACCGAAATTTCCACCAACAGAGGATTCACAAGCTAAAGAAATAGTCAAGGCAGAAAATGAGAAAGAAGAATTGTTGAAACTTATCATGCAGCAGAACGCACAGCTCGGGGAAATGGAGGCAGAGTTGGAAAAGTTATTGAAAGAGAAGGAACAATCGACCCCGATGGAAGTCATTCCATTGACTTCAGTTCCCATCATAGAAGTCAGTACAACAATTGTTCCAACAACCACTACAACATAAATTCCATCAACATTTCCATTGACAACACTGGAAAAAACCGTGGAGCTAGCAAAGTCCATGGAGGAAATGACTCTGCAGGGAACAAAGATCAATAGGCTAAAAATGGAGATTAAAAGTCTACAGGAACTCAAGTCTTCTTTCCAAACAATATATAATATTGAGAGAAAAGTATCAGAGAAACTCAAGCAGGAAATACAACAGCTTCAGAAACAAACAGTGGCAGGCAAGACATTAGCAGAGGCTAAGGAAAATATATGGACAGATATATTGAAATCCATAAATGAAATTTGGCCCATGGTGCAAATCATGCTCGAGCAACATGATCTGGTGTTAAAGAGTAGGTAGGCCATTGATAGGATAAGAACAGAGCTGGGTGAGATGCCCTCGACAACCAATGAGATCATTAAGTTTCTGAATTCAAAAACCCAAGAAGAGCTGGAAGAACTGAAATTCGAAGACAAAACAGAGACTTCCTTTGAAGTAAAAAGAGTGTCAACTAAAAAGGGATTAATGTTGCAGTTGGAGGAAAAGGCTTAGAACATGGACATTGGAGTTCAGAGATTTTTTAGCAAGATTGAAGCCTTACAGAAAAAGGGTCTTCCTGATCTACGTGTCCTAAATGATAAATTAATGACTTTGTCTGATTACAAACAAAAGATCGCCACCATGGCCAAAGACAGTTCCAATTTTTTAGCGATACAAGGCATCATCACATGCAAAGCGTTCTTGGAGACTCTGCATCATGACCTCAACATACAACACGAAATCAAGTACATCTTCCTCATCAAGCCGACTTTTGCTAAGTACACCGAGATGGACGAAGTCTACCGCCAGCTATTGAAAGTTACCATCCCAAGCACACAAAGATGGGATGAACTGTGTGAATTGATTGAGTAAAGATAAATCCTCATCCAACTCAGCATCCAATACAGTTAAAGTCATTCCAATGACTCACCAACGGTCTTCCCCGAAATCAACATGAGAGATTCGGCACATCATCATCAGTTACTACATTTTTGCATCTTGTTAGCTAGTTAGTTAGACTCATACTCTATCACGTCCTGATCATTAATGACAGGGTCGTTTGTAACTTTTATTATAAATATTTCCAACTTAGAAGTATTGAGAGTTGTTGATCTTTACGCCCAAGCAAGCTCTAATCGTTGTAATTTTTATCAAGAGGTTATTCCAGTAATACAAATAGAAGTTTCACAGGATTCCTTCATGTTAATGGTTGGTGAAGTTTCCTTTGTTTGCGTAAAAGTTTTTTCCTTCTCAGTTATCATGTTGTTTTTCTAAATCTAATCTTTAAAAGAAGTTATAGTTGCATAATTTTCCATTGTGTACTTTGTTCTTAATCTTTTATAGATTTAAATGTTTTTCTTCTGATGTTATAACAAAGAAATTCTTAGATGCTTTTTTGTTTTAATTGATATCTCATCTTTTTCAGCAATACACCATTTTATTCCTAAAGAATCCAACATTAGCACTATCTCGCCTTGTACAACGAATCTTGTAAAAGCTGTCTTTAACCTCTATCTTTTAAAATAGACCCCATAGCCCAATGGAAGTGTAAGTGATATTCAGCCATTTCATTTAAAAAACAATGCAAACAACTCGGTTATATTCTTTCTAACTAGACTAAAGTCTTGAAAATCCAAACAAATCTAAAACTCACAGAGAGATCCCTCTCCGAAACTGGTAGGGATAGCTTCCAGTTTCAAAGCGGTTGGTTAAGGTTACCTCTGATAAATTTCTTCTTACCTCACAACAACCTCTGGGAATTTACAGAGTGATAACATAAATGGCGACTCCAGTGGGGAAGAACTGAACAAACTTTCCACCCCTTGTTTTCTTTCCTCTAGAACAAAGATGACTTTATTTCTGAAAGATATGCAAACCCTAAATTTTATTTAGAAATAATGTTCAAAGGTTGTTAAAGTTTGTATATAAATAGTTAAAATCTCCAAAGGAAGAATACAATCAACAGTTCTGGCTCTCAAAAGAATTTCTACTAGATCTCATCCTGACCCAGAACCTGCAATAGTAATAGATAATCCCAAAAGAATACTCAAGAAGAAAAATACTGCAAAAATTTCGAGGAGTAACAACCCACTTCCAAGGCCTTTTTCCATCCTAGAAAAGTTAGTTGTTCTTCCAGACCTTGAGCCTGAAATACCCTTTCGAACAAGTCTTTTCAGGACAAAATCTGACAATTTTGTGAGTAAAACGGTCTTAGACCAAACTGTTTTTCAGCCCAGGACCCATGAGATACTTTCTCCTAGAGCTGAATTTGATCAACGTTTTCACCCTAAGTTCGAAGACCTAGTCGCAAATCTTGATCAAGCCTTAGACAAACTCCATCTTCAATAGTCCGTCGAACTTCCTGCTTTAACTATTGCTACAATTTCTGCTAAAACTAAACCAGGTCACTCCATTCATCCAAGCCCTTCGTCTTCTATATCTCCAGGCATTACCTCTCCTGGCACACAGGTTGTTGTTCAGCCTCCCCCACCAATCATGGAGGCAAGATATGCTCCATTGGTATTGATTGCTCCTTTACATAATATGCCCCAAGATTATCAAACTAGACTCCCATAGTTTGATAGTACTAGTCCCTTGAATGCACAACAATATGTTGACAAAATGAACGATTACTTTGACATACAGGAAGTAGATGAAGTTGATGTGCAGATGAGATTATTTGCACAAAGTCTAACTGGAGAAGTGAAAAAATGGTTCAAAACTTTACATGCTGCTACCATTACTGATATTCCTGGCTTTCATCGGACTTTCCTTGATTGGTGGGAGGTAAAGAAAAATCCTCTCCAGATTTTGTCAGAGTATGAGAACATCAGAAGGAACCAAGGAGAGACAGTGCAGGATTACTGCACTCGTTTCAACAATCTATACAATGCTATCTCGACTGAAATCAAACCACCACAAGGTTTGGAGTTAATAAAGTTCCTTGATGGTTTTGACGTCGACATGTCATATCAATTAAGGGAAAGAAACACAACAAATCTGGAAGACATGCAAAGAAGTGATGTCAGTGTAGAAGCAAATCTTTTGGCCAGAAGGGCTAGACAGAGAACAAAAAAGAGGGTCACCATCAAAGAAGAACCTTCTACTTCCTCATCCGATGCCAAATTAGATTCTCTAGCCAGAGCTATGGAGAAAATGATGGAGAGACTCACCATAACTGACAGGAACCCACCTAGGGAGAACCAAGCTACCCCTCAAATCAGAAACCTGAACTTTAGAAGAAATCCACCTCAGATTAGAGAGAGAGATCCTAAAGATCAACGGGAACAAAGGGGACCTGATCATCAGATTAGACCACCTCTCCAGGAAAACTACGCTGATGACGGGGAGGAAGTAATTGAGGAGTTTGATGATACTCGTATAAATCTAATGGGTGATCATGATCACGATCATGAATCTATTTTCCTCACCCAGGAAGAACATGAAATCTTTCTCCTTTCACAAACAGAGGTAAATGAGGAAGCTGATAAAATAGAAAAACAAGCCTTTGAGAAAGCTATAATGGAGTTTCACAGGCAGTATAACTTGAGGAGTAAGAAGGCTAACGAGAATTCTCCAAAGAAGGCTGTTGAAACCAAGAAAACCTTAGAAAACCTTCCCAAGAAATCCCCTGGGTGAAATGATGACGAATCTCTTGCGCAAAAAACTACAGAAGTTCTTAAGAGAACAAGTCGGACAGAAGTTTCATCAACCATTCAAACTGGTGCACTTGTCCACAGAGTTTCTATCGATAAATCAGAAGTACCGAGTTTAAACAAAACCACCGCTCCTTTCAACCTTGAAGGGGAACTAGCAAAATTGAAGATGCCCATTCCCCTCTCCGAGCTAATGAACAAGATTGCTTACAGGTCTCAGGTGATAAAATCTTTAAGCATCGAACCCGATATAGGTACCAAAGCCTTGAATGTTGGATTTGTACACCACTCTGACACAGTAAACCTTGCCGATGATCGATCTGAGCTCCTGTTTGTTCTTTAAGTTAACGGTCAAACTGATAATGGCGTCGTGGCCCCTTTTTACATCAACCTAAATATCCATGATCTGATATTACACAACGTTATGCTAGATTTGGGTGCATCTCACAACCTAATGCCCAAATCTGTGATGGAAAATTTGGGACTCAAGGTCACCAGACCCTACAAAGATTTGCATTCTTTTGACTCCAGCAAGGTCAAATGTATAGGCCTGATTAAAGACTTATGCATCACCTTGGCTCAAATCCCAGCGAAAAGTTTGGTGATGGACATCATCGTGGTAGATATTGCCCCCAAGTATAGTATGTTTCTATCAAGGTCTTAGGGAGCTAAATTGAGAGGAACCCTGCAGCTAGATATGTCCTACGCCACCATTCCGATTTTTGGTCAACAGAGAAGACTTTACAGGGAAACACTGATGAAGTATATGGTCAGTAGTCAAGAAAAGCCACACAATTACCCACTATATTCCTCACACTTTGACCTGGATTCTTTTATTCTATATAACAACGGTGATCTTGAAGAACAAATTACACAACTGGAGGATGATGCACCTGATCCAAAGGATGATAAAGCAGTTGTCGAAGTAAGAAACCCCATGATTGAAGAAAATGAGGAATTGCCAACAGACTTCTAGAGCATGGAATTTGATGGTGTTGTGAGTAAAGAAGGAGCTGGAGCCGGAGTGTGGATGCATAACCACAGATCAAAGTACTCCGAGAATCATTCCTATAAACTGAACTTCCAATGTACTAACAACATAGACGAGTACGAGGCTTTAATGCTCGGCCTGAAATTATTGAAGAAAGTTGGTGTTAAGCAGATAATGGTAAGGGGTGATTATGAATTGATTATAAAACAAATCAAAGGTGAGTATGTAGCAAAACATCCCAGACTTAGAGCCTATAGGAATGCTATTTTAGATGCTCTTCAATGCTTTACTGAGGTTGACTTGCAGGTGATGCCTAGGAGACAAAATATACTCGCAGACGGACTGGCTACGTTAGCAGCTACCTGTAAAATCCCTTTTCGTCCCACTCGCAAGTACACAGTGGAGGTGAAGTGCAGACCCACCATTCCTGACAACATCAGATATTGGTAGGTATTTGGAAATGACGATCAAATTGAAGATTTTCTGCAATGTAAAAATGATTTCAAATGTACAAACATAGATTTAGAAAATGGTGACGAATTTGTAAATAAATCTGTTTTGAGAATGGCTGTGCAAATATTATAGATGCTGAAGAATTCAATGAAAATAATGTAGATTATGATATCCTGCAGTTGAAAAATAATGTGTTACCTAGAGGTTTAGTTCCGTTGGAAGACTTGTTTGATTTTAACGATGTGGCTAAAAAACCGAAAATTGAAGCTAGCGGTAAAGAGGTTAAAGATTGCAACATAGGAACAGAAGAAAACCCCAAAATCATAAAACTATCTAAATCCCTGCCATCAGAGAAAAAAAACAAATAAATTGAACTTTTTAAGGAATATATAGATGTTTTTGCCTGAGGCTATGAGGACTTAAAATCATATGACACAAGTATCATACAGCACATGATTCCCATAAAAGAAGAACACAAACCTTTCAGACAGAGACTTAGGAGAATTAATCCCAAGTTGCTTCCCTTGATAGAGAAAGAAATAAAAAAGATGTATGATGCCAAGATTATAGTCCCCTTGAGATTTTCCAAACGGGTTTGTAATCTAGTTCCAACCAGGAAGAAAACTGGCGAGATCAAACTCTATATAGATTTCAAAAATCCGAACAAAGTCTCCCTCAAAGACAATTACCCTTTACCCAAAATGGACCATATTTTACAGAAGGTGGTCGGATCCAGTAGGATCTCCTTACTGGATAGTTTCTCTGGTTACAACCAAGTTTTGGTCCATCTAGAAGATCAAGAGAAGACAAATTTTACCACACCTTGGGGAACCTTCATGTATGTGAAGATGCCTTTTGGTCTGATGAACGATGAGGCTACTTTCAAAAGAGCAATGGATATTGCCTTTGTGGATGAGACTGGGAGATTTATAGTCATTTATCTGGATGATGTAACTATTTACTCCAAATCTTACGAAGAAAATTTGCTCCACCTTAGACGTGTGTTTGAGAAGTGCAGAAAATTTGGGATTTCATTGAATCCTAAGAAAAGCCTTTTCGAGTTAGAGAAAGGCAAACTACTAGGACACATAATCTCAAAAGACAGAATTAAAATAGATCCAAGCAGGATAGAAGCTATCCAGAAGGTGGAACACTCTAGGAACATAAAAGAACTACAATCTTTCATTGGAAAAATAAATTTCCTTAGAAGATTCATACCAAACTTGGCCGAACTTCTCAAGGATATCACCAATGTGTTGAAAAAGGACACAAAAATCAAATGGAACGTCGAGTCCAAACAATCATTTGAGCAGGTGAAACATACTCTCACCCAAGCCCCAGTTCTGATTAGCCCAAACTATACCAAAGACTTTATCTTTTCTCCTTCGCATCTGAGCACACTATAGCAGCGGTATTATTGCAGAAAAACAATGAAGGGTACGAGCAACCCATAGCTTTTTTCAGCAAAGCTTTAAGAGACACAACGTTGAATTATAACATTATGGATAAACAAGCCTTCTCTCTGGTAAAGGCTATAAAATATTTTAAGGTCTATATTCTCCACTCTCACACAATTGCATACGTCCCAAACACAGTGGTTAAGGATATCCTGACCCAGGATAATCCGGATGGCAGAAGAGGAAAATGGATTGTGGTTATTCTGGAATACGACATTGAAATAAACCCTATTGAATTGATCAAAGGACAGGGTTTGGCCAAACTAATCACTGAGTCTAATTTTCATGCTTTAGATATTAACTTCTTGGCTGCGGTAAACGGACTAGAAGAGCAGGCGACTCCAAACATAAGAGGCATTCTTAAATTCCCCTTGGTACACAGACCTCATTTTTGTACTCTACAATTTACAGGCTCCTCCAGGTTTGACTAAGACCAAAGCTAGATTTATTAAATTGAAAGCATTGAAATTTTGTATTTTGGAAGGCAATCTCTATTGGAAAGATCCTGGTGGTATCTTGCTTAATTGCTTGTTAAAAGATGAAGCTGACAAAGTTCTTCAAGATTTTCATGCAGGAGACTATGGTGGGCACTTGAGCTGGAAGACCACAGCTAACAAGATTCTGAGAGCTAGCTTTTACTGGCCTACTCTGTTTGCTGACGTTCTCCAGAAGGTTACTTCTTTCCACAAGTGTCATATTTTTTAAGGTAAAAGGAAGCTTCTTCCACTCCCAATGAAACCCATCTCTGTTGAATCTCCTTTCCAACAATGGGAGCTAGACTTCATTGGTCAAATATATCCTCCCTCTTTGGGCCAACATAAATGGATCCTCATGGCCACAAACTACACCAAGTGGATCGAGGTTGTACCATGCAGGCAAGCTACCGACTCTGTCATCATCAAGTTTTTAGAAACTAACATTTTGTCTTGTTTTGGATGCCCCAGAAAAATTATAGCTGACAATGCAGCGGCTTTCAGATCCAAAAGGCTCATATATTTTTATAATCAATATCATATTACTTTGGGACACTCGACGACTTATTATCCACAGGGAAATGGGCTAGCTGAATCTTCTAACAAAAGTCTGGTGAACATTCTCAGAAAGACACTACAGGAAAACAAGAAATCATGGCATAATAAGTTGGTTTTTTCACACTGGGCTGACATAATAAGCACCAAAAGATCGATTGGTATGTCTCAATACCAGTTGGTGTATGGCACTGAGGTAGTTTTTCCCCTTTCATTAGGAGTTCCGGTCATGAAACTATTGTGGGAAACACAAGAAGAATCAAATGATCCAGCTAATGCAATCCAGAGAAGAAGTTTACAATAGAACTCAAGTGATCCAGGAAAATATTAAAAGGATTTATGACAAGAGAACCAAAGAGGATAACTTTGAATTGGGTGATCTAGTTTTGAGATGGGACTCCATAAATGAAGATAAAGGTAAACATGGAAAGTTCGATAGCTTGTGGAAGGTTTCTTACACCATTCAGGACTTCAGAGGAAATAATGCTTTTCTACTTGCTAATATTGATGGATCAGACCTGCCAGGGGGACCTATAAACGACAGGATGTTGAAGCATTACTTGCCACCTTAGTAGAGAGATCACCATTCCATTCCATTGTACATACCATTTCTTTTACGAGTATTTTAGGTGTAGGTGTTTGAAGCCCGCAGAGAAGGCCCTAAGACATTGAATAATACCATCAAAATTTCAAAATAAAGTAAGTGAGACAGCAAAAGAAACTCTAGAGGAAGTTTTTCAAGACAACAAGAAACAAGATTCTTGGCATCTCGCAAGGAGGATACCATCCCCAGGTGGAGCTACTGTTATAACCCTATAATTTATAGGATCAACTGGTGATTGTGATTTTGTTCCTTTAGTGTTTTTGGCTAGCAGATAGTGTTGTATTCTAAAAAGAAAAAAAAGAAAAAGAAGAAAAGAAAAAGAAATGAAAAGAAAAGAAAAAAAAAATGAGAAAAATAAAAGAGGGCAAAAAACAAAAGAAAATGGATAAAATCCCCATGAAATGGAAATGACTTGATCCATACAGTTTGAACATGGCCAAGTCTTTTAAATTTAAGTATCTAGGATTAGTGAATAAGCTTGGCTAAACTATCTAACCTTAGCCAAGTAATCAGGTTAGTTAGTGAATAAATTTGACCAAACAGTCTAATCTTGGTCAAATAGCCCCTAGGTAGAGTATTTTCTTAATCCAACAGTCTAAGTTGGGGTAAAGGTGAAAATGAGTAGGTTAGGACATAGGTTAGACAACTTCATTTCAATAAAATATGTAAGATGATCAATGAAAAATGCATGATTTTTTATGATGAAATGTTTTTCTAACCCCATGGTGATAAAAAACAAAAGAAGCAGTGCGCAAAACCCATAAAAAGTCATTAAGCCTAAGTTTTGCATCATATATTGAATGGCGCCCTGGAGATTAAAGATAGGGCCTATATCTATGACTGAGATGTGGGCTCCCATATCTATGGATCATAAAAGTGTCCGGACACCCCCCGATTGTTCGACCTTTAATGATGGGGGGGGGGG
>JZKD02S1674015.1:276068-296444 GCA_000966675.3 Picea glauca
TTTTTAATCTCTTCCAAGTGACCATCAATATTATACAAGATATGAACAACATAAATAATGAACATCAGTCACACATAAGATATACACAGAGACAGATTTTCACGAGGAAACCCATTAGGGAGAAAACCTCTTCTTCTTCGAATGATAGGCAGTCTTTTAAGTTCTGTACATCATCTATCTTTGAGCACCAACTCAATGTGAGGCTACTACCTCTGTTTTACAAGCTCCAACTTGTTGAGAGCACCAACTCTCTGGTTTCTCTAGCACCCACTAGAAGGAAACATTAACTCCCTAAATGTTCCATCACCAACTGGACTTATACAAACACCAACTTGCATACAAAAAAACTATGTGTTTTCCCTAGCACCACCCTACCACCTTGTTTTCTAGCCACAACTAGATGGAAGATACAACTTCCAATATTCAAGCACCAACTTGAATATCAGAGGACCACAATCCTCCCTAGCACCACCCTACCTCCCTGATTATAAATAAATGATTGAATAACCACCCGTACAGATATATCAATTCTTACCACTTCTTCTTGGTTCTGCAATTCTTCTCTGCATCATTATTCTTCTGCTCTGTTCATCTTATATTAATCATTTCCGAGTTTGATCTCACACTGTGCATTCTGTGATTTTCCTTTCTCCCAGTTTACCTCATTTTTCAGTGTGAACTGCCAACCTCACACAGTCACTGCATATCTCTTTTATGCACTCCAACCTCTTCAATTACACCTCGAATATCCTAGGGAAAAAATGCCTTAGTAACTGAATCGTCAACCATCCAAGAACCATGATTTAGATCAGCTAACTGAATCGTAACTGAACAATTAATCGTGAAGAGAAACAATGGCCCTTCGATCAGATTCCCAAATAACCAACACCATTGGATTAAATCCGCAAGGTCTTGCGTTTATCCCATATGCCCACTGGCTATGACCATGGGCCTAATCAAAAGGCACTTAGTAGTTTCACATTTCGCGAATTTTTTTGCGAGTCACTCTTAGTCTTCCAACTCCCGATCAGGAAATGGAGCCTTGCAACTTGCAAGCTCTTTCCTTCATGTGCCCACCAGCGATGACCACCGACTACGCCAGCAGGCGCTTTGCAATTTCACGTATCGAAAATCTTGTGATGAGACTTCTAGAGTCTCCCATGTCACGATCTCCGAAATGGAGCTTAGCTGGAATAACTCCTTCCTCTCATATGACCACCAGTTGTGACCAAGTGCTTATCCACAAAGCGCTTCGCGACTCGCAATTTCAGAAATCCTGTGATGAGGCATATCGACTCTCCCATGTCATGATCTCCAAAATGGAGCTTAGAAACTAGCTCCTTCCCTTCTCGTGACTACTAGCTGTGACCAAGTGCTTATCCATAAAGCGATTTCGCAATTTTTCATTTCGAGTGATCCAACTGTGAGCTGCCTCGACTATCCCATGTCGCAATCTCTGAAATGGAGCTTAGCTAGGCTAGCTTCTTCCTCTAGCCTTCGACGATGTGACCTTGGCTAAGACCACGGGCCAAACATTCAAGCGCTTCATTTCACGACTTCACATGCCGCGAGTTCCCACACCACACTCCTTTGACTCTCCAATGTGCAAGTCAACGAAATGCTAATCGCTTGCCATGTGTCCTCTAGCTTCAACGGCCAGGATTGTTTCGCGATCTCACGTATCGCGAGTTCCCACACCACTCTCCTTTGACTTCTCCAATGTGCAAGCCAACGAAATTCCAATCGCTTGCCACGTGTCCTCCTCGATGATGGACGGTCCCCCTGCTTTCGGGACTTTTTAAGCCCACTTCATCTTGCACTTAAAGGTCGTGCTCGATCTTCTGGATCCCACGATGGTCAGTCCTCGCACTCAGATCTTACTCCTGAGATATGTTCTCCTCTTCTGCACGCTCTTGTCTGAATTCAGATCTGATGGCCATCGGGAATTCAGAATGGGTAATCCAACGATTACTATTGCTCTTCACTGTTACGCTTATGATCTTGCCATCCCATCATCGTTGCGTTGATGATCTTGCCACTTTCTCTTCTTCGTCATCATCGTGTTGATCTCTGATCTTGCCATCAATGACAACAAGCATACTCTGCCTCGGTCTGTAAACATGCCAACAATTTTTTCGCGGTAGTACGGTAGTCGTTAGACCAAAACCTGCAGGTGATTGGTAAACTCATCACCGCCAGAGTTAATGGATCCACGAGAAGCTGTTAAACCATGTCGTGAGTTCCGAAAGAGGTGCTGACCACCAAGTCAACAATTTAATTCAATGTAAAATGCAAGAATTATATCTACTAATTAGCAAATTATCTTTTTATTAAAAAAACAAAAACATAGTAAATTATCTTTTTATTAAAAAAACAAAAACAAACCATGATTTATAATAAATATTTTTTTTAGTAAGTAAACAAAATATTAAAATGAAAAGATTAAACAACATCTTAAATGGTAATAGAAAAGTTACACATAAACATTTTAGAATGCATGTAATACTCTAAATTCATAACCATGAATATTGTAGTGGATTGAATTAAAGAATCCTTAATAAATTTTCTTTTGTGATTTCACAAAATAATCATTGCACGAAATCTCATAAACTATTTTCAAATTATTTTTAAAATGATTCATAATAAAATAAATATAAATGAAATTTTCTATTATTAATAAACACGATTTTTATATTATAAAATATTTTAAAAAACACTTTTTATTTTTTCTATTAAAAACGATTTTTATATTATAAAATATTTCAAAAAACACTTTTAATTTTTTCTATTAAAAACTTAACTTTTATAAATTAAAGTTTTTCTATTAATGCTCCCCACCCACATATATAAAAGAATTTTAAAAATAACTTTAAATTTCTTCTATTAAAACTCCAACTTTTATATTATAAAAATATCTCATAAATAATTTTTAATTTTTAATTTTTTCTATTAAAAATTTAACTTTTATAAATTAATGTTTTTCTATTAATGTTCCCATCTACATATATAAAATATATAAAAGAATTCTAAAAATAACTTTAAATTTCTTCTATTAAAACTCCAACTTTTATATTATAAAAATATCTCATAAATAATTTTGAATTTCTTTTATTAAAAGCTTAACTTTTACATTATAAAAACTTTCCAAAAAGCATCAATCATCAATTGTAATCGAGACATTTAAACCCCATATTCAATAGGGCCTTCACTAGTTGCTTCAATATATTTAGCCAGACCAATAAAATAAATAAGTAGGTTCATTATATTCATTGGGAGTATTATACATTTTTAAGCATGAAATAAATTTCTTTCCAGTTTAATTTCATATGTAATGAAATAAAAAAAATTAGAAAACTATGAAATGGTTTTCTATTTCTATATTCATATTTTTTTTTCTAACTAGAAAAAATAACAATAAGAAAAGACCTAAAAACAATAATAATTAACTCTGGTTATCATATGTGTTACATATTCACATAAAATGTATAAAATTCACAGTTTACATAAATCATACTACGCATACAATTAATATCTAAACCTGAATTAATAACTTACCTCTAGACCTCTACAATTAATATCTAAACCTGAATTAATAACTTACCTCTAGACCTCTCTTAGAGTTATAGCAGATCGGTCATGCAATTAGTTTGTAACATATAATTTTTTATCTTGGAAAAACTTGGATAATAATTCAATAATCCACATAATAAATATTTCACCACTTAATTTAGTATAAGGCCAATCAGAATAAAGAGAAATGTAACAATTAGCTTAAGTAACATTAGACTAATCCATGTAACAAGGTTATACTCACCAAGACTATTACGGTTCTATAGTAAGATAAAGAACCAAAAACAAAATATTATTTACCAAACATATTAACATATTATATGGAATCAACACCACAACTTATAGTGAAACAAAATCCTATACACAAAAATGTAAAGGAAGACCCACACAAGTATAAAAGTCTCTTGGTTTAGTTTTGATTGAATTTAGTCCTTATTAAAAAAAAAAAAAAGGTCTTAACATAGAATATAAGTTTGGAGCAAAGTAATTTGTTTTATTATGGATCTTTTTGAAAAGTAATTTTGTTTTATTTTGTTTGCATCATTGAGTATGCTTTTAAACAAGGTTAGTTTTTACCTAGTCTAGAAAGATTTACTAAACCACTTAAAAACTACTCTTATTCGCAGGTAAACTTAGTTTCTACTTTGTCTAGTAAATCAAATTACTTTGCTCCAAGCTTCTATTCTCTCCTAAGTTTTCATATATATTTTTTTAATTCTGACTAAATTCAATCAAAACTAAACAAAGTGAGTTTAATATTTGCGTGGGTTGTTCTTTACATTTTTTTAAGGATTTTGTTTTATTATAAGTCTTGGTGTTCATTCCATATAATATGTAGGAGTAAAGTATTTTGTTTATGGTTCTTTATTAGTTCCTGTCGTAGGCATAGAGGGACTATAGCGATTGATAATTCGTTGACTTCATATTAGTTTGTCCTTTGACCACAAATATTTGCATAATCTCTATTGTTGGAGCTAGGGAACTAAAAACATTGATTTTTATATACTAAAAAGTACCATATATGTAGTGATCTGATTGGATAACAGATTGGAGGTCTTATTGCTGGCTTTGCTATTCCCAATGTTTTATATGTTAACATATCCAAACTTTTTTTATCGTGTACAGTCTTTTCAAATCATATATTTTTCCTATGTATTGCTTGAAGGTGGATTAATGCTAGCATTAGTTCAAATGGTTGTTTTAGCATTTTCTGCTAGCTAAATTTATGCCAATGTTTGATATGCTAGCATATCCAAAGTTTGGCCTTCGAATACATTCTCTACTGTTCGAACTATTGTTACATAAATTATAATAAAAAAAATTTGGTAGGTCAGAGACCTGCCACATTGCATTTTTTCTTAAATGTTTACCTAACAGGCTTGGAAACGTTGAATGTTTACTTAGCAGGCTTGTTACAATACATTTTATTTCGTTTTTTATTTTATTTTATATGCAATGTTCTCTGCAGTCAATTTGGGCAATATTGTGCTTCAGTGGCATTGTTGGTTCACTGGTTCATGCTTTCTTCTTGCATCTCCACTGATTTCTTATTTGCCCGTTGTTGTTTTTCTTGTTTTCCTGTTCGTCTTGTTGTAGTTTGCACGTTTGGGGTTCTGCAACCGTGATTGGAACTGCGACATTTCTGATGGAATGGTTGCTTCTTTCTTCTTTGTTCACTAGATGTTGTTTATTGTTGTTTGATTCGACTTTGCAGGGTTCGGGTCCTGCGGCTACAGTCGGGCCTTTTGGTGCTTCTTGACTGGGTTGTTATTTGTTGCTTGCTCTTGTTTTCTTAGGGTTTGCAATGTTGGGGCTTCTTGACTAGGTTGTTATTTGCTTCTTGCTCTTGTTTGCATAGGGTTTTCAATGTTGGGGTGCTACATCCATAGTTGGATCTGTTGTTACATTGTTTTGCAGTTGACTCCCCATAAAATACTATTAAGATAAAATAACATACAAAATTTTGCAGCCAATGTAAATTACATCTCTTACGCCTTCGACCAGAGTTTGTCAGCCTCCAACTATATTTCATAGTTGGCGATGCTTTTTCCATGGTTTATGTCTTACTATGGTTTCATAGTTATGAGAGTAAGTTTTGTTGTTTGGGCGACATAGTTGTTCTCTCCCTTTTTTTTCCTCTTGTAAACTTTCCTATTTTTTACTTTTTGTTCTTCTGCTCTATTATGCATTTCTGGTTCTATACTTTCTCATGTTTCTGTGCTCGCGAGTTCCTGGTGTGATGATATGACAAATCGTTATTTCCATCTATATCTAATTCACATCACGATTTCGACCGGTCGTCGTTCGGTTGCATACTTAGCCAATTTTATGAACGCGGCTTCACGGATAGGTGCTATCGAACTATGGTATCTCGTGTTCGGTGTATACATATTGAACCCAGAACTTTCGTGCTCTACAATTTGACCCCGCTCTCCTCGAACTCGCAACCGTGCCTCTGCCTATGATGAGTTTTTTATCTGAACTACCTTTCCATACTTAGTCGAGTTTTCAAAGTTTGGCAGGTTGACGCCTTTCTGGGTTCAGAAAATTTTAAAAACATTTGTCGCTCCCCTCCATCCCCGCTACCTTCCACCCTTCCCAATAGACATTAATTATGCTTTCAAAAGTCACAACTGACCAGACAGGTTCGAAAAGATTGGCTTTAATAAGTGGAAAGCTCGAGGACATCTCCCATTAAAATGAATAGACAAGCGAATATTATGGGTTCTGGTAATTTCTTTTGCCTGCATTTTGAATTTGCAAATATATATATATATATATATATTGGATCTTTTAGTTTTCTAAAGGCTTCATCATAGTAACAATGCAATACTTTACTACCTCGATGTCATCCATGAACGTGTCACCCACAGAGGCCTTGATGTCATGTCCCTCTTTAATCTTGTGCATATGTTAGATTTCAGATTTTAGATTCTGCTCGGATATGGGAATGTTAATACATGTTATTGGTTACTATTCAACGTACATATTCGAAAATATTGGCATTAATAAGCGAAAATATCGAGAGTATCTGTCATTAAACCGAATTAACCCAAAATCTATGGAAGATCATACTGTCATCCTCCAACGTTGCTTTTAAATAATTATTGCCATTTCTCTCTATCATCAAAGAGTTGGGCTTTAGAGTGCCTTCGTTCTTATGTTCTTGGTCATGGACATGTAAGACAACTTAGAGATGCGATTGAGGCCCAAATGAAGGAAGAGAGATTGGTTTTATGTGACGTTTATCCAACAGAAACTTAGATAGGGAAAAAAAAAAGAACAAGTATCTTCTGGTTGGTGTTCTCCCTGTATTTGATACTTTGGTTGGTTGAAAAGCCTGCTTGGACATTTGTTTGTTGATCTTTTTTGTTTTCTTGCTGGGAGTTGGAATGGATTTTTAGGTCACATGAAAAATACTTCTTCGTTGAAGTATATATTTTCTTCCAAAAATACAGATTTGGCAAGTGTATCAAATTCTGCAGAGCACACAAGAATTTGTCTTCGTTAGGGGCGTTGCACTTACCGTGGCTTGCAAAATTCTCTGTGATGTTCGTAAATGACGCAAAATATTACTCCATTCACGAATGTACCCAGAAGCAGGTAACAAACACTGTATGGGTGGATAAAACAACATATTATAACTACATAAGTTTCTATTTCAAAGTTTGTTGAGCTACTTCTGGGTGTGGTAATAGACTTGATAGAAAACCATGTTCTTTGTCAAAGTTTGTTCGATGTCATCTGGATGTAGTTACAGATTCCACATATTTGGCGTCACCTATGAACATTCCAAACCTTTCTGTGGGCCGCCATGTCTGTGACCACTGTGACAAAATATATATTCTAATGCGATCTCCAACATTTGATGCACTTGCCAGACCTGTGCTGATGCGATCTGCAACATTTGATACACTTGCCAGACCTGTGCTGCCAGAAGAATTCATGCACTTCAACAGAAGAACATTTTGCAGTTGGCTTGGATGTTCCTTCCAATGTACTGTAATAAAACAAATAATTTCAACATACAAATCTTCAGGTAATCTTTTCAACCAAACAGATGATCGAATACAGGGAGAATAGCAGTCACAACATACTTGAATTTTTTTTTGTCCCATAACTGATGTCACATAAAGCGACTCCCTCAACTTTGAATTGGGCCTAAATCGCATTTCTAAGTTGTCTCGGATGTCAATGGTCAGGAACATTACAAGGAAAGCACCTTAAACCCCAAGTTTTCAACGACAGAGGGAAATTAATACTTAACAAAGAATGGAATGTTGAATAACCAACCAATGCAAGTAGGCCATATCTAGAAGAGACAAGCTATTCAAAAAACTGGGATAGATCTAGTTGGCAACACCAATTAAGTCCAATACCCGAAATTGATATTCAACTCGTTGTTTTTTACGAATAAAGGATTTGATCGTCAAGAAGACTGTCAACAAGCTTCATTATTATACATTTTTTTTATTGGTCGGCGACAGACCAAATCACAATCATTGTGGAAAATAATCTCAGCTGTATTTTGTAACCCATCTTATTTGAATATATAATATTTGTCGTTTTTTTTTATGGTGTTTTCCAATCTCTGGTTATATAATATTTGCGGTTATTTTGTTCCTTTTTTCTGTGTGTCGTTAAACATGGACGACAAGCTTTTCTGTCTGCTACCTAGTACTTCAATTTAAATAAAGGCTACTCAGTTCATTGCTTACATTTTACATGGAAGAATAATTTGTCATAGGCCATACTTATGTGGCGTCGACCCTATACTTAAAGAAATAAATTGGAGGACCCATCCTTCTTTCATTCTTTGGGTCCCGTAAATAGAATGAATTAATGACTTACAACAAGGAAAATCAAATGTTGACTCCATGTTCATGTTCAATATCTTGAATATATTGCAGCTTTTTCTATTTGATAATATCTGTGCATATATACTAATATGAGTACTATTAGAATAAATATACAAACTTCCTCTTAGCCAAAAATTAGCCAATTATCTGGTCACCGAGTCCCGGGTTTGCAGTATTCAACAACTATGTCCCCTGCTCCATCATATACGTCTTGCAGCCAAAGAACTTCCGTGATCTGCAATTTATGCTTTAACTAGTGATGGCTCACCTTTTGGCCACCGGGCCCCGGGTTTGCGTATCCAACAACTATGTCCCATGTTCCTTCATATATATCTTGCAGCCAAAGAACTTCCACGATATGCAATTTATGCTTTAACTAGTGATAACTCACCAGGGGTTCGAAAAACTTGGCATTAATAAAGGAACAATAGATTTTCTTCTGTGAGATATTTTGTGCTTTTCCCCTTTTCTTCTCCCCGTCTATTATCGCTTTATGTTTATATACTTAGTTGTCTTTTTATGATCGCGGGTTCCAGTGTTGGCAAGCTGACATATCTTCATCTTCGTCTATATCCTCACGTGATGAATCCGACCGACCGTTGTTCCTTTCCATACTTAGCCAATTTTATGGCCGCGGTTGTCAGTTTGGTTCTTTCGAACTCTGCTACTTCTTGTTGCGTTTTATACATATTGTAGTCAAAACTTCTGTGGTTTCAACAAAATTTGTGAACTGAACAACATCCTGCAAATTGGGAGATGATTTGCATTTGAAATAGAAATAATCCATTAATATATATTAGTGTGAATACTATTGAAATACATATCAAAACTTTCTCTTGGCCAATACTTAGCCAATTATTTGGCCACCAGGTCCCGGGTTCGCGGTATTCAACACCTATGTCCCTTGTTCCGTCATATACATCTTGCAGCCAAAGAACTTCCATGATCTACAGTTTATGATTTTACTAGTGAGAACCCAACAGGGGTTCGAAAACATTGACATTAATAAACATAAAAATGGATTTTCTACTATCAGATACTTAGCGCTTTTCACCTTTTCTTCTTCCCGTCCATTATCGCTTTCTAGTTATATACTTAGTCGTCTTTCTATGATCGTGGGTTGCAAGGTTGGCAGGATGGAATACCTTCATCTCCATCTATATCCTCACATGATGAATCTAACTGATCATTGTTCCTTTCCATACTTCGTCAATTTTATGGCCGCGGTTGCCAGGTTGGCGCACACGAACTCGCCTTTTCTTCTTCCCGTCCATTATCACTTTCTGGATATATAATTAGTTGTTTTTCTATGATATCCGATTCCAGGTTTGGTGGGATGACATGTCTTCATCTCCATATATATCCTCACATGGCGAATCCGACCGACCTTTGTTCCTTTCCATACTTATTAGCCAATTTTATGGCCGCGGTTGTCGGGTTGGCGCTTAGGAACTCAACTGTTTATTGTTCTGTGATATACATCTTGCACTTGAAACATTCGTGATGTACAATTCCACTGCGGGTTCCTCGTATATATTAACTTATCTCAAAGTATATGTCGTTGCCTTCCATCCCCACCAACTTCGTGTCCTTCCTAATATACATTAACTATGCTCTTACTAGTGACAACTAGACACATTGGTACGAACGAATTGTCACCTACTCCTCCGCCATATACAAATTGACTATTGGACTCTGACATCGTCCCCTCTTTTGTGTTACACATTATGGATTCAAATGTTTCGAGCTATACAATTTGGTCGTCAGGGCCTCGCGTCTTCTGGGGAAACCTTATCACCCTATTTTGGATCCTCGCGTTGGCGGGTTCTCGAAAAATCCAACTCCTAGTCACTCTTTCTTGTTCTACCCAGCCTCGTACTTCTTTACAGATATGCAACACCAAAGGTTTAATACTAAAACGACATCATGTAATAACCGTAAAAATCGTCATTACTAAGTAAAAGTCTCGACAACCATCCATCCCTACAGAAATTGTCCAGAAACATGCAAAGAGTACTGATCTGATTGGATAACAGATTGGAGGTCCTATTGCCAGCTTCGTTATTCCCAATGTTTTATATGGTAACATATCCAAACTTTTTTATCGTATACAATCTTTTTGAATCATATAGTTTTCTTATGTATTGCTTGAAGGTGGATTAATGCTAGCATTAGTTTGAATGTTTGTCTTAGCATTTTTTGCTAGCTGAATATATCCCAATGTTTTTATTTGTACTAATCATATTGAAATGTTTAGATATCCAAACTTTATAGTGATCAATAATTCTAAAGTTTATAACGTCCTTGCCGCATGTATTTGTATTGAAATGTATTGAAACTTTTTTTGAGGTGCTTGAATAGGCATGACAACGTAAATGTTTATGTATTATATAGGATTATGCGATTATGCTTTTTCCAACAGGCCTGATAGCTTAAATGTTTTCAATCCGTGAGGTCCTAATATTGATTCAATAAAATATTTTATACTGGTCATAATCTGTTTCCATTGTGCAGAGGGAATTTATTGCAAAGTTGAATCAAACAAGAACAGGAAGCATGGAACAAACCAACGAACAAGCATCAACCACTGAACCAGTGATGCTGGTGGAGAACAATTCTGCACAATTTCACTGCAAACAACACCATAAAAAAATGGAACGAAACTATATTGCAACACATCTGTACAATAAACATTTAAGGTCGACAGACCTATTAGGTAAACACTTAAGACTGTTAGAACCGTCGAAGGGCGTAGCCCTGTGCAAACATTTAAGAAATAATGCAGTGTGGCAGGCCTGTTCATGTACGCAACAATGACAAAGACTCTCGAAGCACGCAAGAATAAAGCAAAAATCACACAAAGTAATATGCTAGAGAATGTATTCGAAGGACAAACTTTGGATATGCTAGCATATCAAATATTGGGATAAATTTAGCTAGCAGAAAATGCCAAGAAAAAACATCCGAACTAATGCTAGCATTAATCCACCTTCAAGCAATGCATAAGAAAAATATATGATTCTAAAAGACTGTATACGATAAAAAAGTTTCGATATGCTAACATATAAAACATTGGGAATAGCAAAGCTGACAATAAGACCTCCAATCAGATCATTACATATATAATACTTTTTATTATATAAAAATCAATGTGTTTAGTTCCCTAGCTCCAACAATAGATATTATGCAAATATTTGTGGTCAAAGGAAGGCGGTTGTCGGGTTGGCGTTTAGGAACTCAGTTGTTTATTGTTCTGTGATATACATCTTGCACTCAAAACATTCGTGATCTACAATTTCACTGTGGGTTCCTCGTATACATTAACTTCGCTCAAATTATTTGTCGCTGCCTTCCATCCCCACCAACTTCGTGTCCTTCCTAATATACATTAACTATGTTCTTACTAGTGACAATTGGACACATTGGTATGAAATAATTGACACCTGCTCCTCCGCCATATACAAATTGATTACCAGATTCTGACATCGTCCCCTCTTCCATGTTACACATTATGCATTCAAATGTTATGAGCTATACAATTTGGCTGTCGGGGCCTCGAGTCTTTTGGGGAAACCTTGTCACCCTATTTTGGATCCTCGCGTTGGCGGGTTCTCGAAAACTCCAACTCCTAGTCATTGTTTCCTATTTTGCTCATCCTCGTAATTCTTTCTAGATATACAACACCGAAGGTTTAATACTAAAACGACATCATGCGATAATTGTAAAAATCGTCATTAATAAGCAAAAGTCTCGACAACCAACCATCCCTACAAAACTTGTCCCGAAACATGCAAAGAAGATCTTGCCAGGTAATGGCAAAGCTATTACAAATTTCAATATATTAGCGAAAACAAGTCCTGACCAGCATTTCCGTGTTCCATACTTGCACACTTTTTTGATTGCGGGTTCCCAGATTGATGACCTCAAAATTGTGTTTTGAATCTTCCGTGAGCTGCAAACAATGCCCGGAGTTCCGCAATATACAATTTGTCCATAGGAATGTATAAAAACTCTTAATTTTTCTCTTTACCCCCCCTCTATTATCCCTTTGTGGTTCTATATTTAGTCCCATCTATATGATCACAAACTCATGGATTCACAAATTGACAACTCTTTATCTATATCTTCACACCATGAGCTCAATTGACCACGGTCTCTTTCAATACTTAGACAATTATCTAATCACCGGGTCCCAGGTTTGCGCTATCCAACACTTATGTCCCCTATTCCTTCATATACATATTGCACCCAAAGAACTTCCATGATCTGCAATTTATGCCTTTACTAGTGAGAACTCACCAGGGGTTCGAAAGGATTTGCATTAATAAGAGAACAATAGATGTTCTTATGTGAGATACTTATCCCTTTTCCCCTTGTCTTCTTCCCGTGTATTATCGCTTTATAGTTATATACTTAATCGCTTTTCTATGATCGCGGGTTCCAGCATTAGTGGGCTGACATATCTTCATCTCCATCTATATCCTCACATGATGAATATGACCGATCGTTGTTCCTTTCCATACTTAGCCAATTTTATGCCCGCGATTGTCGGGTTGGCGTTTTCGAATTCTGTTGCTTCTTGTTTTGTGATATACATCTTGCACTCAAAATTTTTGTGATCTACAATTCCACTGCAGATTCCTTAGTCCTTTTTCCCTTTTCTTCTTCCCATGTATTATTTATTTCTGGTTATTTACTTAGTTGTCTTTCTATGATCGTGGGTTCTAGTGTTGGCGGGCTGACATATCTTCATCTTCGTCTATATCCTCACATGACGAATCCGACCAACCGTTATTCCTTTCCTTACTTAGCCAATTTTATGGCCGCGGTTGTTGGGTTGGTGCTTTTGAACTCTGTTGCTTCTTGTTCCGTGATTTGCGGTATCCATCACTTATGTCCCCTATTCGCGGTATCCAACACTTATGTCCCATGTTCCGACATTTACATATTTCACCCACAGAACTTCTGTGATATGAAATTTATGCATTTACTAGTGAGAACTCACGAGGGTTTCGAAAGGATTTGCATTAATAAACGAACAAAAGATGTTCTTCTGTGAGATACTTAGCCCTTTTTCCCTTGTCTTCTTCCCATGTATTATCACTTTCTAGTTATATACCTAATCGCCTTTCTATAATCGCGTGTTCCAGTGTTGGCGGGCTGACATATCTTCATCTCCATTATCCTCACATGACGAATCCGACCGACCACTATTCCTTTCCATACTTAGCCAATTTTATGCCCGCAGTTGCCGGGTTGGATCTTTCGAACTCTGTTGCTTCTTGTTCCGTGATATACATCTTGCACTCAAAATTTCCCTGATATACAATTCCACCGTGGACTCCTTAGTCCTTTTTCCCTTTTCTTCTTCCCGTGTATTATCGTTTTTTGGTTATTTACTTAGTGGCCTTTCTATGATCTGGGCTTCCAGCGTTGGAGGGATGAAATATCTCCATCTTTGTCTATATCCTCCCATGAAGAATCTGACCGACCGTTGTTCCTTTTCATACTTAGCCAATTTTATGTCCACGGTTGTCGGGTTGGCGCTTTCGAACTTTGCTGCTTTTTGTTCCGTGATATACATCGTGCACTCAAAACTTCCGTTATCTACAATTCCACCACAGAATTCTCGAACTCGCAAGCTTCACTCTACCATGGCTCACAAACGTTTCAAATTATTTGTCACTACCTTCCATCCCCACTAACTTGTTGTCCTTCCTAATATACATTAGTTATGCTCTTAATAGTGACAATTGCACACATTGGTATGAAACAGTTGGCATCCGACCCTCCGCAATATACAAATTGACTACCAGGTTCCGACATTGTCCCCTCTTCCGTGTTATAGATTATGCATTCAAATGTTTTGAATGATACAATTTGACCATCGGGGCCTCACGTCTTCTGGGGAGACTTTGTCAGCGTATTTTGGATCCTCGTGTTGACGGGTTCACAAAATATCTAATTCTTATTCACTGTTTCAGGTTGGCGCATTCAAACTCTGTTGATTCTTGTTCCGTGATATACATCTTGCACTCAAAATTTCCATAATTTACAATCACACCGTAGACTCCTTAGCCCTTTTTCCCTTTTCTTCTTCCCATGTATTATCACTTTTTGGTTATATAGTTAGTCGCCTTTCTATGATCGTGGATTCCAGCGTTGGCGAGCTGACATATATTCATCTCCATCTATATCCTCACATGACAAATCCAATCGACTATTGTTCCTTTCCATACTTAGCCAATTTTATGGCCACGGTTGTTAGGTTGGCACTTTCGAACTCTATTGCTTCTTGTTTCGTGATATACATCGTGCACTCAAAACTTTCGTGATCTACAACTCCACCGCGGATTCCTTGAACTCGCAAGATTCACTCTACCACGACCCACAAATGTTTCAAAGTATATGTTGTTGCCTTCCATCCCCACTAACTTCCTTTCCTTCCTAATATACATTAGTTATGCTCTTACTAGTGATATACAAATTGCCCTCTGGACTATCCTATCATACCCTCTTTGGTGTTATGTGTATTGCACTCAAAAAGTTTTGAGTCATACAATTTGACCCTCACACCCTCACCTCGAACAGTTGTACCTTGTAACCCTATTTTGAAGCTGCTTTTTCTCATCCCCGCGACCTCCGTACTTCTTTCTTAGTATGCAATTAGAAACCTTTCATGCTAACAACTGACCATGCAGGAACCGTCAACATTGTCATTAATGAGTGAAACGCTCGAGGAGATCTCCCATTATTACGCATTAAACCAAGATCTGCAGAAAGTTATATTGTCCCTTCCGATTGTTCATCTCAAACACGGGTTGTCACGTTGGCCCGTTCAAGAAATCTACAATGCTTAATCGCTCATTGTCGTATCCGCCATGTTCGCATTTCTATGTATGCAATTACTAGTGTTTAATGTTAACAATGCATCTTGTAACAACTATCGAAATTGTCATTAATGAGCGAAAGTCTTGAGGAGTTCTCCCATTCACATGCATTGGACCAAGATTTGCACATCGTTATATTATCCCTTCCAACTTTTCATTTCATTCATCACCTGGAGCAAACAAATGTTCTTATAAACTTATGACAGCAGGTCAAAAATAGTTTTATGGAGATACAGTAAATATCTTCGGGCATCAGGACTAGAAATTTAAGTGGTCCAGGGCATACTTTTACTATTCATCCCGTTCCACCCAGAATGAAGTGATTTGGACCTCTGAACTCACTCGTGCAGGTTGTGTCTCTAAGGTTTTTGACTGTAAGGAGGTGGTCTCTTGGTGCGTTGAAAAATATATTCCAAAGCAAATAATTATTCCACTGTGCGACCATTCTCCTGTTTCTTTGTCACCTCAGGTCTTCCGCAAGATGTTAAAATCATCGGAGCCAACATTGACCTTCAGAGGACAAGACTGCAAGTAGTTCCTATAAAAACATGATAACGGGTTGGACATCTTAGCCGAGTTCCTCGAAGACCTGACAACAGTTCCTGAAGATATCACAAATTTGCAGGTAAGTTCCTTTAGAAATCCATTCTGAGAAATTGCTTAGTTGTTTACAAGAATAACAGGACAAGCATCCACAACAAGCATTTCCCACATAATTATTTATATTTTGTACTTCACAGTCAAGGAACAATTCATTTTCGATTGGGGGAATCTAATTTCCATTGAGATATGTTCCCAGTTGTCACGATTCAAAGAATTGAATAAATTTTATATGTCATCCTACTTGATTTTCGCAATAGTGCATTGTTGTCCGTTTCCAAAATTGTCTTTTTCCAAGAAAATAAACTGTGGATTCGATCCAGTAACATTTTGATACTAGGCCCTGTGGAGGCACAAGGCCTCCCATTTTTTTTATGAAGTTTTTAATGACTTTGTCTCAGTTTTCAAAGATTTATTGTTAGGAAAGGATGCTCCGTGGATGTCTGGCCAGGCAACCAAGTTCTTGAACAGGAAGGGCACACTTGAATAAAATGAAAATCACAGTGTACTAATGGTCTTTGGCTCCAAATAAAATCCTACTTTCCTTCCATGCCACATCACGGACAAGATGTTTGTTGTAGAAATAGCAAGGCAATACAACCACTGGTTGCATTTTTTCCATGACAAGAAAAAAAAACAGTTCATTCCTCTGCCCTGGAAAGTCGGGGACTTCGTGTGCAGAAACATCAACAAGATTGACGAATTTGTCAGCCATTTCAACAAATTGAACCTAACATATGCTGAAAGGATAAAAGGGTTCGACCCTAATGGGATTTTTCGAGAACATTTACTGGCAGTTGGCTTTAGTAGCTCTTTTATCCATAGACACATGACCGAAGACAGGGACAATGACGACAACAATCTTGCTTCTGGCGATTGCGACGTAGAGACATTGCAAAGCGCAACTAAATTGTGTAGACAACAGGGAAAAGTATCTGGTGAGAAGAGTGCCTAGTCCCTCGCTAGCACTCCCAAGAGAACGGCATTATAGAGCATTGCTTCAATGACCCACCCTAGTAAGAAAGCAACCCAAAAATATTCAAATGGAGGAGGAGATAAGAACCCTCCTCGTATAAAAATTGATAGTTCTCACAAAATTCCACTGACAAAGAAGAGAAAAAACAATGCAAGGCAGGCGGACGAACCCGAAATTCAAAGTGAACAGTTGCAACTTGAAATTGAAACTGAGCACATGCACAAGGTTGGTCTGTCCGCAATGGAAATAGCTAAGACCGACATTTTTTACGAAGATGAATCCTTCGTATTCTAGAGCGATGTTTTTGACAACCAATCTAAAAATATGGTCATTGAAAGGAGAGATGTAACAAATAGGAAAGACAAATATTGCACAGAGATTAACTTTAGGAAAATGCGGCCGTCCCAAATATCCCTATTTCACCGCATAACTGGTGATTCTCTTGATGATTCCATTGGAGGAATTGAAGCGGAAAATGTCAGACTGAAAGACTGCCTCAAGGAATTTGAGGAGGATTTCATTGATGCCCCAGAATTTGCCAGTCCTTTAGCAAAAAACATGTCTGCTACCACTGCAGCTAAGATTAAAGTATCCTCTACCCTCCTTGCATCGTCTATATCCCTTGTAGATAATAACATCAAGAAAAAAATGCAGCTAGTTACTAAAGCTTGGGAAACATCACAAAATATAGTTTCCTTCCGAAAGAGGTCAAATGATTTGCTCGAACATTTGCAGGCATATTTAAAAAATGATCAACATTTCTGTGAACAGGTGCTGACCCCTTTTTCCAACCATGCTATCGACACCTCGGAACTGAAAAGAAGACAAGAGAATATCCCCTCCCCAAAGTGGACCAAAAAAGTAAAAACATGTTGGTAAAAGAAATTCAAGAACATGGAGCTCATTGTCGAATCATGTAAACAAGCCATATTAGAAAAGGAAGAATTATTCACAAATCTGGTCCAAATAGACTTAGCCAAAAGTACCAACGGGGTTCAAGACCCAAACTTAATTTTCAAATCCTTGTCAATGACCAAAGAAGCCTTCGATGAACAACTTGATATTTAAAGGGGTTGTCTTTCAAAAAGTTTTACGGCATAGTTGAACATCGTGTAGATGAGCTCGAGCGATGGGTAGTGGAAAATTTGGCACACAATGAAGAAATTGAACAAAGTCTGCATAGTATTTCAATGGATCTAAGGAAATTAGAAAACAACCTTTATGACATAGAAATTCGGGATGAAATAAACATGGCCCCCATGAGAAGCTACATTGAAGAATGGTTCCAGCGGAGAATGGACAACCTCATCCAGGAAGGGAAACAACCAGTCGACACGATTCCACTGACCATCGATGATAGCAACAAAAACGCATCGGCTTCATAGTAAGTCTATACTGTCATCTTGTTTTCTTTATCAATCCAATTATTATACTTATTTAAATAGAAAACTGTAACCAAACACTCATAACTTCCAATTTCTTATTTTCAGGTCTTCCTCTCTACCATTGCGCACTTCTTCTTTCGACATTCCTAATTCTTGTACTTATTTATTTTTATGGTCCACGAGAGCCCCAATCCCAGTCTATATGACAAATGCATTTAAATTTCCAGAAATATGTAATATACATTATTAATTTTTGATAAATTTCAAAGAAAACTAATTCGAGAATGCCTTTGTTGCAAGATTTTATTACTATTCTATTGTATGCTAAATTTTTGGTGTCCAGGAACCTTTGTTGATGTAACCAACATTATTAGTTTCAAAGAAAACTAATTCAGGAATGCTAAATTTTTTGTGTCCTATTGCATGCTAATTTTTTTTTGTCCAAGAAGGTCCTTACCTTCCCTTACGTTATTGCTTTCAAAGAAAACTAATTCGGGAATGCCTTTTTGGCAAGACATTATTACTATTCAATTGTATGCTAAATTTTTTGTGTCCAGGAACCTTTGTTTATGTAATAGACATTATTAATTTTTGATAAATTTCAATTTTTTTTGTGTCCAAGAACCTTTGTTTCAAAGAAAACTAATTCGTGAATGCTATATTTTTTTTTTCTTTTGTCCAGGAACCTGTGTTGATGTAAGAGACGTTATTACTATTCTATTGCATGCTAAATTTTTTGTGTCTAGGAACCTTTGTTGCAAGACATTATTAGTATTCTACTGTGTTTGAATATTTCGAACATGATCAATTGTATGTTAATTTTTTTGTGTCCAGGAACCTTTGTTGATGTAACAGACATTATTAATTTTTGATAAATTTCAATTTTTTTGTGTCCAGGAACCTTTGTTTCAAAGAAAGTTGATTCGAGAATGCTAAATTTTTTGTATCTTTTGTTCAGGAACCTTTGTTGATGTAACAGGCGTTATTACTATTCTATTGTATGCTAAATTTTTTGTGTCTAGGAACCTTTGTTACAAGACATTATTAGTATTCTATTGTGTTAGAATGTTTCGAACAAAAACAAAAGTATGGAACCTTTGTTTCAAAGAAAACTAATTTGGGAATGATAATTTTTTTTTTTTTTTTGTAAACTTTGGATATGCTAGCATATTAATTTTTGATAAATTTCAATTTTTTTGTGTCTAGGAACCATTGTTTCAAAGTAAACTAATTCGGGAATGCTAAATATGATTAATTTTTGATAAATTTCAAAGAAAACTAATTCGGGAATGCTAAATTCTGCATGGATACCACATGTACTTCAACTTGCTTCCCACATGTTTGTAATTGGTCGCATTTATTCCCATTCCAACCTGGTAGGGACTACACTGGCATGCAACACTTGTTTACTTTAGAATCCTAATAGCAAGTGGTGACTATAGTTGTGTGACATGGACGTTCTAAATTCTATTATTCATATGGTACTTAAGATATGTTCTAAATTCTATTATTCAAATGGTATTTGAGTAACCTCTTACATTTCCCTTTATTTTGATTGTGTCTCACCCTAAAGTAAATTAAGTTGTGAAATATTTATTCCCTGAATGATTGGTTTTATCCAACTTTTTCCAAAATAAAAAGAGTTATATGTTGTAAACTATTTGCATGAACAATTTGTTCTAGGTTTATTCTAACTCTGAACATGGGAGGTAAGTACTAACGGGTCTAGAGGTAAGTACTAAACAATATACTTGGACAATGTAGTTTTCTTGTATAGTATCTTTGTACAACTTAGATTATTTGAGCAAGGGACACTTGCATAATGAAGAGTTCTATATGCTAACATTTTATGACTTCAGGTTTTGATATTAATTGTATGTATAGTTTGATTTATGCAAATTGTGAATCTTGTACATTTTATGTGGGTATCCAAGAGGTATTAAAATCATTCTAGAAGGTGTATGTATAGTTTGATTTATGTAAATTGTGAATCTTGTACATTTTAGAGGTATTAAAAACATGTTAAAAGGTGTAATTGGAGTTAATTATGATTATATTTTTTTTTTGTCTTTCCATGTTGTTATTTCTTCTAATTA
>JZKD02S1674015.1:296494-314640 GCA_000966675.3 Picea glauca
AAAGTATAATACTCATTATGAACATAATAAACCCACTTATTTATTTGTCTAAGTGAATTTGTTGAAACAACTAGTGAAGGCCCTATTTGTGGTAATGGGTAAGTTATCAATAAAAGAAATTCAAAGTTATTTTTGTAATGCTTTTCATACCATTGCAATGTTTTCTATTTAGCATCATCGTCGCTTAACTAGGTAAATTTAGATTTACCAACTTCAGGTTTTTAATCTCCCATTAATATTCAATTTATTATATCTACCCCGATAAAACAACGAGCCTTTAGTCTCTTGGAACGTCTTTACCTCAGGAGCATGTTTTTTTTTGTAAGTGAGTGTAAGAAACCGTATTACTGCAAAAAGATTATGATAAAAAAAGGGGGGGGGCTCCTGGTCTGCCTAGTGAAACCAGACCAGGGGTTCCCAAGTTGTGCTTACTAATATATACGAGGGGTAGGACTGGTCTGCCACCGAGGAAAACCAGGCCAGTCCCATCATAACTAGTTTGACAAAGAAAAGCAAACATACATAAAAGTAGAAGTTGCGTCAACCTACTGAGCCCGAGAGGGTAGTGGCTGAACTAACAATTCAAATAACCATTCACTAGTCCAAGACAATGATGTGTTTCTCCCCACCATCCATCTGGATCTTGTTATCCTCCTTCTGGGGGATCGTGTGAGTCTTCCTGATGTGGGCTAGCGCACCGTGTCCATCGGCTGGTGTGATATCCATGTGGTGGACATAGCAAAGATAAAGGTTAAATTGAGCAGCCAACCACTCCAACTTGGATTTTTGGTCCTTCTCAACCTCAACTAACAGTTTGGTAATAGTTTCCAAACTGTTGAGGCAACTTAGGCTTACTTCCAGCATTTTCTTGAGTTCCTTGTTATCCTCTCGTCTAGCATCTTCTATTTCCAAACTCACTTTGTCGATCATCATCTTTGTTAGCCATACCATCTCCACTGTTTTATGATACAGGGTTTCCCTAGGCCGCGTGGCCCCTGGATCAACTACCTAGTCCACTTCCTGTGCCAGTGCATCCCATGCTTTGCCTTTACATTTTTATTTTATTTCCTTTTCCCAGTGGCTAATGGTTTCTTTTCCCTTCGGCGCTACCAGAGTTTGGAAGGTGCCCTCTGCATCTCTTGTCCCCTGCTCCATTCTTGACACTCAACGAGGACTATTCTGGGGTTCCTCTTCCTATGCATTTGCTTCATTCGCACCATCCCACTTGGTCTATCGCATCTCCTTTGCTAGTTGTTCATCCTCTGCCTCACTTCACCAGGATTCTTTCTTTCCATGTCCTTGTATCTGTGGTAGTCCCTGATGTTGCGCTCCTTCTATTTGTATCTATTTTTGTTGTCGTTCCTCTTATTGTGCTTCTCCTGCTGCGAGCTTGTACTTTCAATCATGGCTTGCCCATAGTGGTAATCACTCTCATCCTTTATTCCAGTTCCAGCTCGTATGATCATGATGACTCGCCTTTTATCCCTGTACGGGTCCCTGCCCCTGCTCATTTGAGATCCTATTGTGTTGCTCTTCGTATCTGTTCTTTGGCATGGGGGATTGGTTCTGGCCCATGTCACTCCCTCATGCCTTATGTCATTAATTGCATGCGGTTTGTCATTTGTACTTTCCCTCGTGCTTTCCCTGCTCCTCTTTCTGTCACAAGGGTCTTTATGTCGTACTCCTGCATGTTGTTTTTGTTGATTCTGCATGGTGATTGGTGACCGGGTGTTCGAAAATCATATCCTTCCTAGGTTTTGCATTCCCTTCATTGGGCCTTGTGTTGCACCTCTCGATGTGAGCTTCCTTTCTTACACTACCTTCACAGTGTTTTGTCGCTATGTGGGTGCAATTTGTTCTGAGTTGACCATTCGGGATGCTGATCTAGGTAGTGTCTAGTTCGAGACCTTCCTTATCTACCCCCTCGTTGGCTAGTCTGTCTGCCAGGACATTTGCTGACCTGCAGACCCAACACAACTCCATGGTATTCATATTTCTCAGATTCTCCTAAATGTTTTGTAGATTGAGGGCCATGCGCCAGTGTCTCTGAACCTTGCCCACTCTGGTGGCATTATGGAGTCTCTTCGTCGTGTTGATGACCAAGGTGGAATTTCCTTCCATGATAGTGTTTTTCATCCTTTCTCATCTTAGGATTGCAAGGTCGAGCTCCAAGGCTCTGAACTCTGCTGCGTTATTGGTTGAATTTCCCATACTTCCAGTGTACAATCATATGATACCTTTACTGTCTTTGATCACCCTTCCCATCCTTGCCGCTCCTGGATTCCCTTTTTCCACCCCGTCAAAATATAATTTGAGGGACCCCAATGGGCCGGGTCCAGTTGCGGCTCCCATGCAATCGTTGTGATGTTGTGCCCATATTTTAGGTGAAAAAAATCCAGGATGCGGGCTTCATGGTCGGTGAGTTATGTGTTTTCCTTCTTGCAGTTGCGGCTCTGCACCGTTTCTTGTATTTGTGAGACAATTGCCTCCTTGATATTTCCTTCTGGTAGGATTTCATTTCGGAATATGCGTCGATTCCTTTCTTTCCATATTGCTCAGATGATCATCCCCAACGTTAGTTTCCAGTAGAGGTTCACCATTTCATTTTCGCTATAACGCTCATTCTAATTGTTGATGGTTGCATTGATGTTGCCCCAGATCCTATTGGATTGGTGATAGATGTCGGTCGCCCAGTCCCATAGCTCTGTTGTGTAGTTGCACTCACATAGAAGGTGATTGGTTGTTTCCTCCTTAGCTTGGCAGTGGTGGCAGCGAGATGGACCTATATAACCCCTTTTCCTGAGATTTTCCCGGGTTAGAATTCGGTTGTGGAGGACTAACCATTCAAACAGTTTGATTTTTGGCCATTGTGGGTTGCACCAAATCTTTCCCCACTGTTGCGTCGGGTCCTCTTGATCCTAGTCCGCGATGTAATGTCGTGCTTCTTTTAAGTTTAATTCCCCACCATTTTCCCTGACCCACCTTAATTGGTCCTCATCCTCTGAGACTACAATTTTCCTTTTCCCCAGTTCCTCTTCCACCTCTTTCGTTAGGGTTGTGATATGGTCTCTATTTTGTGGGTTGAGTTTATCCTAGGTCCTCCATCTGTCACTATCAATTCTTTACTTCCAGTAGTGATGGATTTTTGTTTTACCTTGCGCTGTCATTTCCTGTTGTAGCTCCTCCCTGTCCAGATTTTCCATTCCAGGTTCCTGTTGCCACGCATCCTCCCGGAATCTGGTTGATTGACCATTCCTGAATTCCCAGAAGCTGTGTTTATGGATCCATTTATTTTTGTGCCAGGATAGATTCCAGATAGTTCATCCCTCCCTTGTGCCCATGAATCTGATTCGATCTTGATCGTTGATGTTCTGGGCATACTTGTCCTTCCAGAGGTTTGTCCATGGTACTGAGTTGTCCTTAACCCATCTCCACCAGAATTTTGCTCCGTAGGCTTCATTTGTTACCTGTGGGTCTTGTAACCCCAAGCCTCCTTTGTATTTTGGTCTTCATACCTTCTCCCAGGCTACCAGGGCCCATTTCTTTTTATTTTCCACACCTCGCCATAGGAACTCTCTTTGAATGGCTCTTATCGTTTGTAGTATTCCTTTGCGAGCTTGAAACATTGACATCATATACGCCAGAATTGCTTGTAGAACCACTTTGGTGAGGATAAGTCTCCCTGCCAGGTTGAGGGCTCTATAAGTCCAATGTTTTACCCTCTCCTGTATTTTGTTGATCAATCCTTCCCACGTTGCCATCTTGTATGCTCTATCCATCAGGAGGATTCCCAAGTATTTCGTTGGGAGTGTTTTGCGTTCGAACCCCAAAATGTTGGCCAAGTTTCTTTGAATTCCAGGATTAGTGTTAAAGAAGTAGATCATGGATTTGGAGTGGATGATCTCCTCCCTAGAGGCTTCCCCAAAGTATTCTAATATTCTTTTGTAGGTTTTTGCTTCCTTGACCGTGGGTGTGCCATGGAGTAGGGTGTCATCAACGAACTGTTGGTGTGTGGAGGTTGGAAAGTTTTCAAAAGGTTTGATGCCTTTTAGTTCTCCTGCTGCAGTTGCGCTTTTTATTCTTTTGTTGAGCCCTTCCATCATCAGAATGAACAAGAAGGGGGATAATGGGTCTCATTGTCTAATGCCTCTCAAAGGCCGGAAGGGTTTTGTTGGGGCTCCATTGATTAGCAGAGAGTAGCTTTTCATTGAGACTATATTGACAATCTAGTCGATCCAGTGTTGTTCAAACCCAAAGGCTTCCACCGTCTTAGCCATATAATGCCAACTAATTTTTTCGTAAGCCTTCGCTAGGTCAAGTTGGATTATCATCCCCCCTCTCCTTTGGCTTTTCAGCGTGTGTATAATAAGCTCATGGGAATGGATGATGTTGTCCAGTATTTGTCTTCCTTCTATGAAACTTTCTTGTTTCTGTGAAATCAGTGTGGGTAGGAGAGGTTTCAATCGATTGGCTATGACTTTGGAGATTATCTTGTACACTACATTGCATAACGCTATAGTCCTGTAGCGATCTAGGGTCATTACTTCATTTTCTTTAGGGATTAGCATGATCATTGTGGTGTTTAACGCTTTCAAGATGGAGGTCGAGCGTCTGGAATCTTCCACTACCCCATACACATCTTGTTTTACCACTTCCCAGCAGGGTTTGAAAAATTCCACTGCAAAACCATCTGGATTTGGGGCCTTTCCATTGGGCATCTCCTAGACCACTTGGCCGATTTCCTCCTTAGTTATGGGTTTGTTTAGACTGATGTTTTTTTCCTTAGTGACCACCCTGGGGATGTGTTGAGTTATCCTTTGTATGGCCTTCGATCTATCTTGATTGGGTTCCTGGGCTATCCCCTTGAAGTGATTAACCAGTGTATTTTCAATTTCCTTGTGGGATTCTCTTTCAATCCCATCCTGATCCCTAATTTTCAAGATTTTGTTGTGGATTCTTCTTGCAATGGTTGTTCTATGAAAAAAACTTGTACTCCACTCCCCTTCCTTTAACCACCTAATTCTGGACTTTTGGCACCACAAATTTTCTTCCTGTCGACATATTTCTTCCCATTCCTAGATCATTTGGATCTCTTCTCTTTTATGATCCTTTGTATAACCCTCATCTATGAAGAGTTCCTGGAGTATCCTCATTCTGTCCTCGATATTTTTATTTTCTTGGTTTATGTTTCCAAAGATTTCCTTGTTCCACTCCTTGAGTTTGTGTTTGATGCACTTGAGTCTCTTATAAAGTTTTCACATCCTTGTCCCTTGATATGGTAATTACTCCCACCACCATTGTTTGATGTTCTCCTTGAAGGTGGGATGTTCAATCCAAAAATTCTCAAATCTAAAAGGTCTATTCTTCAGAGTGGTTTGGAAGTTTTCTTCCAATTGAATTGGCCAATGGTCTGAACCCCCCCATGGAAGGATGCTGTAATCTAAGGTTATTCCATGTAGAATAATAGACTCCGACACCAGGAATATATCTATCCTTGTAGCTACTTGATAGTGGTTAATTCATTTGTTATTCCAGGTGAACTGGCCATTGTTGGTTCTGATGTCCACCATCTCCTTTGTTTCAATGATAGCTTAAAATTCCTCTGCACCTCTATCCAATCTCCTGGTGCCCTCTTTTTTCTCCGCAAGTGTCGTGATGATGTTGAAATCTCCTGCCAGGATCCAGTGGAGTTTGTGGGATTGGGCCTTTAGGTATTCTAGGTCTAGGAGCATTCTCCTTTTTTCCTCCAACTTCTGGGGGCCATACACATTTGTGTATAGAATCACCTCAGTGTTACCTATAATTTGCATGTTAACCGAAAGTGTGTGTCTCGTTGCTTCGACTGTAAGTAGGTTCAACGATTATGGGTTCCATAAGGTGAGTATACCATCTGCCATATGTTTTCCTTCAATAGCCAATATCTTGTACTTACTCCATTGTTTTTTACTGATTGTTTCCATTCTGTCTACAGTGCATTTTGACTCTTGAATGAAACAGAGGTCAAGTTGTTCCTTCCTCAGTCTATTTTTAAGGATTCTTTGCTTTCGTGGGATATTTAGGCCTCTTATATTCCATGTTATAATATTCATTTAAACATGTTGGAAGGAGTTGGGAAAGAGATTTTTTATCTTACCTGAATTGATCAGCAGGGATCCTAGTTCTTGCAGGGCTACGCTGTTTGATTTCCTGCCTTTCTTCTGCCTCGTTTGCTTGGGTGACTGTTGTGGTTGTCCCTCACCGTGCGTGTGCTTGATACCTCTGGATTTTTCTTCCTCTCTTAGAAGGAAAAGGTATTGGATATGATCTAGTTGCTCCGCTGACACATTGTCTACTCCCTGCTTCTTCCATTGTTCCAATATGTTCGGGAGATCTATTTCTCCCCTTTCCACAATGCCTCTGAGGTCCATATCTTTCGTGCCTACCTCACTTGGTGTCATCTATGAGTCTCCGTCTGCCTCCTGCATTGGGGTTTTGGCATATTCGTTTTATCTTTCCATAGGACTTGCGCTACCTCCATGTTCCCTCTTATTGCTTGGAATATCTGTGTTCTCATGAGTTGCTTGTTCCCTAGTCTCTCTAGATTTTTTATTTTCCTTTCCTCCTTATTCCCCTTAGTTAGCCTTGTCCTGCCCTTCTGGTCTGGTCCTGGTTTCCAGGTTGCTTCCTGTTGGGGATTTGCTTGGTTTCTTGCTTTCTTTGTTTCAATGGTTCGGTTTTACAAACCCGTCCTCATCCTGTTGTGTTTGGTGTTTTTCATTTCATGTTTTTTATTGAGCGAACATTCTATGATTAGGTGTCCATGTTCATGGCATATTATGCATCTAAATGGTATCTTCTCGTAATCGATGCTTTGAATCCATTCTGTTGAGTACTCAACACACCCTAAAAGTTCTGTGATTTTTTCCCCTTGGGTACCACCCTGTAGTTTACTTTTGACCGTTTTCGCCTTGGCTTGAAATTGATCCTTCGCTTCTCTTATATGTCTCACATTTTAATTGATTAAAATTTCACTTGAACATACAACGAAGAATCATCTTAACTCTAAAATACTTAACAACTACTCGAGGAATCGACGACCCAGATTTTTTCCCCGACTCACAAGAGAATTTTGGCATCGACAGAAGATGATGGTGGCGAAAATTGTTTGAGAGTCAAAGTAGCCGAATACCGACCCTCATCGGCATCGACTAATGAAATGTTTCTTTCCTATGAATAAACCTTGGGAAGGATTTTGTCGAAGACCGATTCGATTGGCTTCGGTAGAAAGATGTAATAATACGCACCGCACGAAATAAAGAGTAAACCCCCTGATTGCCAACCCCTATATCGTCAGTGTCAGAAGTTTCATCAATAGCTTATTAATGTAAGTACACACTTTTATAATAACTGATCCCTGATTCATTCGCCAAGTGACGTGACGTGACGAGACGTGTTGACCCTGGAGTGTGGTAGGTACGTTGCAATTATGATTCTCAGTTAATTTGTGGATCGTGCATTAGTTACTGACTCATGCGCGAATCAAAAGGAGCCGTTAAACTTGTCGATACAATGCATCTCCATCCATGCCTCCACCGTCAACTAGTCAGAATTTATCCGAAGAAAATTCGATAGTGGTTTATTTTGAATTTGTGTTCATTACTCGTATTAACTAACTGATACGACTGATAGTATCTCCCAGTTATATTCCTTTCGAGTAATTGTGTATGATCCCATTCTGCGTAGCAAGAAGTTCAGGGTAGACGGGAGAGCGAAGCCAACAGTCCATAGGAAGCATTCAAAGTCTAGTGAGTACTAAAACCGTTATCTTAGCCAACATTATAGTTATGGGTTCACTTATTGGTTTTTTGGGCTCCATTTTATGTATTCTCACCCAACGATGCCCTGTACGCATGTTCAAATGAAATTTTAAATTGCAGGAATAATGCCTTCGAAGAAGTCGTCCACCAGGAAATCACCGAGAGCTCCTAAGTTGAAGGAATCAAAAGTAGGAGAAGGCTCCTCCCCATCAGTTGCAAGGCAATTAGATTTCATTCCCAAACCAATATCCATCATTAAGAGAATCACCAAGGAGCCTTTTATCCAGCCCCCAACTTTCAGAGACACGGAGGCAAGTTTTGGAGCCAAGATGGAATTTCCTCACTAGGAAGAAGTTTTCAAGAAAATCAAGAAAGAAGAACCCCTCAAATATACCCCGCATAACGATCCTAAAACGAGGAAGCTTGACGATGAGGTCCTCCCCAATATTCGCAGGGCTTATCTGCACATGGTGACAATCCGATCTCCAGTCTTTTCATGCATTGAGCTCTTGAAGTGGATCATTGACCACATTGATGCCCAAAAGAGTTTGATTAATGATGATAATGATAGGTGCGTCGGAGTCTTCCTTCCATCAGAGGTTTAGAACTACTATAAGCCCAAATATTCTGAGCTAAAGCTGAGCACCGATTTTGTCTTAAGTTTCTATCTGTCACATGATACCAACAAAATCATGTTGTCTTGGTGGAGAGAAGACAAAAAATTCACGAACCGGACTGTCAGCTGGTACCCAACGACCAATCTCATGGAACCATACATATACCTCATGGCTTTACTTTGCAAGTTACATGGGGAAAACGACTGTTCCTGGTTTTCAGAGGCTTGGATGCCTCTGGATTTTACGATCGTTGTTTCAGGCACAAGCTTCAACTAGGGTGCCATCATCTCCAAACAGTTAAGCACCTGCATAAGACAGGCTCAGGAGCCGAAGGAGGGAGATACCCCCGCCTTCTACATGGATTCATATCTACTGGACGTGATCTGCGTCAGGAACGCTTTTGCTGGGATGAATCTGAATTGGCACCCTTCAGAGCTAGTTGTCCACATATACTTCAGCATCCTATGGGAAAACAAGTACAAAAAATCCTATGTTGTTATCTGTGATGAATTTATTGCACGCATTTATTCCTTGATCTTCAGAAGAGAGTGCCCTAGATTATCAGATGAAGCAAAGACGGTTATAGCCAAAATTGGCCATTGGTATTTGGAAGAATGGGAAACCTACATCATATTTTTGGTGCCACAGGAGCACCCCACTTATTACCCATTTATGTTCCCGACCGGCTAGTGTTAGGGGAAATTTGCTATCAAACCATCCTGCAAGGATACAATGAAAATTTAGTAAAAGACAAGAAGTGGGATTTCATACCATATGGGTTTCATATTGGGTTCTGCGTGGTCAAAGATACCACGCATGCTAAACAAATCAGTCTAAGTCAATTGGAATTTTGGTTCCAAACTGGTCGATTTTGCAAAAACGATCCCAAGGGATTGGTTCTACAACATGCATCATAGGTATCATCCTATTGGCCCTATGCCCAGACAAGTTCAAAGATGAAATATTTACTAAAAATGCCCAAGACTAGAATGTGGTGGCATCCAGCAGAGTTGATCCTCGAGGAACCGGGTTTAGAGCTATGAGCCATGAAGAGCAGACAGTTTAGGAAATTAGCCAACACTCGGGAGAAGAAGTTGCACATGAATTGGATGAAGAAATAAGCGATCCCGAAGAACACATTGAAGCCGTAGGAATTCACCAATAATCCTCGGTACAAATCAGGGATCTTTTGGAAGATCAAGTTGCACGAGAAAGGGGTACATTGTTGTTTCAGCAAACCGTGTTGCTGATGAAACGAATGTGGGATGACCCATACCTTTTAATAGGACATGAAGCCTCAACTGTTGTTCAAAGTATCCTGACGGAGTCAAATGATCATGGGTCCACAGTCCTTGACAACACCCTTGGGTTGGGCAACCCTGAACCCGCAACATCATCGATCGATCCTTCGGAAGAAGGGACAACTCAACCAGAGACAGGTCGGGTCTCAATAGAGACACAAGCACCCAATGCCTTGAGTACTCTTATACATATTTACAGCAACAACGAGAGTCTAGAACCCACTCACGAGAACCCACTCACGACACCCCAGTGCGAGTCCAATAAGAAAAGGGTCCTGAGAAAATCACTTCCCTTGAGCCCAAAGTCCAAGACAAGAAGGCCTCACAGATGGAAACAGGGTCCGAAGGTGGCCCCAATACAAGAGATTCCAACAAACAGGAAGCAAAAGCAAGACCAAGTGGTGAAACTCTACAAAATAGAATCGAAAGCTCTATGGCCAACAAACAAGTAAGAAATGATTATGTGTCTATTGTCTCCATCACGCCAAATATTCAAGTTCCAGGCGAACGACAAGAAAAGGACGGATCCCCAAAACATAGTGAAGAAATTCAAGAAACCACTCCTGAGCGAATATACACCACAAGTAGTCTGAGGAACACCCTCTCATGGGGAGATCAACAGATACTAGAACCCGTAGACAAAGTAGCAAACATCTATGCGATCTCTTACGATCAAAAGAGGATGGCCATCGTTCAAAGGACCGCAAAGAGGTGAAGGATCACTTTGGATCAATCCATCATGGTTACCACAGAAGAGAAAATAATCAATATTGTAGACGCTCACACGTCCGAACTGATCGTCGTAAAACAATCCCTCTCATATGTCACCCAGGACAGATCCAGGAGAGATGAAAAGGAACTAGCTAACACCCAGGAGGAGCTCGAACACCTGCACCATCTTGTAAAATACTATAAAGGGGCCACATAGACCACTGCATATCTGAAGGAAGAATTTGATGGAGTTTATAACGATTTCAAGAAGGAAAGGCACCTGTTGACCGAGAACATAGTCGAATTCCAGGAGGATACTCTTATGGCACTCGTGACATGCAAAGAGATGGAAAAATGGCACGAAAAGGCACAGTTAGCGGTAGAGATATTCAAATACATTGAAGCAGTCCAACAAGGGTGAGAAAAGAAAAATCATGGCATTCGTCTGGTTGGAAAAATTAGTTTTGACCGCATGAAGAAATCCACCGAATACCAGGCGAAGATGACCCGAGACCCACACCGAGAAATCCAAAAGCAATGGGTCAAGTGCCAGAAACACTGGGGTAAAATTAATAAAGTAATGAAAGATGTCAGTCTCCTTGAATTCATCACACCTGATGAATTCACTAACCTGAGTGATGTGTTCAAGACACACTCCATACAAGAATCGCTCTGGGCCGAAGGGTGTGCAAAAGTCACCGATGCAATGCCAGGACAAGTACAACAATTCATAGGCCATCCTATCTGAGATTGATCCATGATGAAACTGTTGAACTCCAGTTTGGTAAAATATCGGGCACATGCAGTAGACATCAGAGGAGCATATGTTGCCCCTATGGAACAACACAGGTTCCCATGGGCTCAAACATGTGAAAATATGTTTATCAGCTGGTCTAAATATGAAAGAAGCCACCCTTTTCAAGAGACATCTTAGGTGGACCGTTGAAAGAAACTATTGGATGATCATTGTATGTAGAAAATTTTGTTTGGCCTAAATTGTATTTAGCCATTAATTACAGTGGAATTTTAGATTATAAATAGAGACATCGACCAATGAGTAAAGCGTCGATGGTTGTTGTAAGAACTCCCCTTTTTTTTTGGTTGTTGATAATTATTTTGAGACTGTTTTGAATTGAGAAGTCCTTCTGGACCAAAGACAAGATATTTTCATCAGATGTATGTGATTGGAGTTAGAGAAGAATTACTTCCTTTCCTATTCCATGAATGATGTAGTAAATGAGTAAGAGCAATTAATTATGTTGTCAAGATATCTGGTGCAATGTCTTGATGTTCTTTTCTTTAATGATGAGGATAAATCGTTGTGTTTTTATGTGATGAATGTTATGGTAGATGAATTATTTTGCTTACCATGATCTTCATTACTTTTGTGTTTTCTCCTGTTAAATTAGTTTTTTCTCAGAAGTAATTGGATTCTCATTTGGTTAATGTATTAGCACTAGGCCCTGCGACATAGAATCACTGTTTGCATGTTTGAGCAGTGGTTTATCCCAAGCTTGACCTATTTCCTCTTGTTAAAACCTTTATCTTGTTATTTGTTAAGTTGGTTTATAATGGCTTTCCTCTCTCATATCAGCCCCACCGAAGAAAAATATGGAAAAAGAACTATCCTAACTGAAGGAAGATCCTTCACAAGAAAACACAAAGCCCATCGATAATTTGGCCAAATCTCAAGATCTGGAGAACCATTCCACTTCAAATGTTTCATATTCTAATTGGGCCTTGGTGGAGGGTTTGGTTCCTGTTGTTCAATCAAGGGATTTATGCCCCATCAACAAAACTAACGCTAGAAGGAGGGCCACAATGAATGGCTAAGTATATAAGTTATATGACATTTCAAACAACCTACAGATTCGTAACGGCCCACATGCATGGCTAGTCATCTGACAGACAACCAACGCTTACCGAGTACTCCCAAAGAGGATAACTCACCCAATTCTGAGGAAGGACCTCTTCACTCTGAAATACCTTATGCCCTCCCTCACGAGGAAGTGAATCAATTAAGAAGAATTACCAGAGCCTACGCTCGGAAAATTGGCACATTGCCCTTCACCCCCATCCTTCCTCGAAGATAAGAACAAAGAATATTAATAGTTGGCACTCCCAACAAAGTTTGTATACACTCTTTCAAATACTTAATAGATTTTGTGATTACAGAAATCCAAGAGACTCTTGATCTAATACCCGAAATGCCAGTCGGCAACATCTCTGAACATAACGAATTTTTGGAAGAAGAAGAGTTTGAATCCGACTCCGAAGATGTGGAAGGGAACAATGTTCATGGGGAGGAAAGAGGAGTTCCACTTCAAGACAACCAACCTTGGTTGGTCGGAGATGTTGTGGTCGTCCCGGGACGAGTACATAATCTTCCCCAGCACTCGAAAAAGCTGCTTCCTAAGTATGATCCTGAAACTTCAGGTTTGCCCGAAGATCACATCAAGAAATTCATTCTTGCGATCAGACTTATGAACGTTCAACATGAAGACGTAGTATGCAGACTTTTCCCATACATGTTTGAAAATTTGACTTCCACGTGGTATTTTAATTTTTCGATAGGATCCATAACCAGCTGAACTAAATTCCAAAAGGATTTTCTAAACAAATTTGCGGAAGAAACTACTATGAGATCTCTAATGGTTGAGCTATTCGCAGCCACCATGACCCCAAAAGAAAGGGTCAAAGATTCATGACCATCCTAAACAAATTCTAGCCCACGGTGAAACCAACTCAAGAATTGCAAATCAAGGTTTATGCCAACGCGCTCTCAGCTTCTATTTCCATGTTCGTTAAAAGAGTCACCAAGAAAACCCTTGCAGAAAATTTTGAAGAAGCCAAGATGATAGAACTCCATACGAAAGGATGTAAAGAAGGCCAGGCTTCTTTGGTGAGGAAAGAAATCCAACCTCCCCCTAGAAGAGGACTCCTTTTGACAAGACCGTCAGGGAAACCGTTTGAACAAACTCCTGACAAAGGTAATGGAGATATAGAATATTTGCAGTGCATGGTCAAGAAGCTATCGAATGAGATTACAGACATGAAAAGAAGCACAGGGGAAGGAAACCAAGGCCAAAGACCCTATAAGCCTTTCTTTAAAATAAATCAACCTTTCAAATCAATTAAACCTCCCCCAGCCAACTTAAGCATTGACCTAGGGAATGTTGTGTCTGATTCTTTCTGTGCCTACCACCAAAAAAACCACTCGAAAAGAGAATTCCCTCAATGGGTCCATGCCATAAATTTAATGGCCAATTGTTTTCTGGACGAAGTCTCCCTGAATGAATAGTCAAGCAGTTCGGCCTTGAATAGTGCTGATCAGGAAGAAGTTGACCCACCATGAGACACAACCATGCTGATATGGGATCCCGACATGATCGCGTCTTCAAATGATATGTTTGAGTCTCGAGAACAACCCGTAGAGGTATCGACAATACAGACACGTAGAAAGGGCCAACCCGGCTCGAACGATGTCGACGCCCCCCAGGCCTCGCAAAGTAAGTTAACTCATGACCACCTAAAAATGCCTTTCACCCCAGTAAAAAGCCTATAAGCATCCACACCCAAGATTCCCCTAAACTAGAGTATAATGTAGTCGAAGATTTGAAGAAGCTGAAAGATAATATATCAATTATGGACGTATGTAGAATTCCTCAGCAGAAAGACTTCCTATTGCAAGCTCTGAATTTGGTAGGAAACCCGACCAGCGATGATAGTCAGAACAAGACTCTCCCCCTGACAGATCTAGAAAAAAATCCAACCGTGAACACCTGCTCAGAAGCTAGGAAAGAAAGGCCTTTTGTGCCACCCTTCCCTTTGACGTTCAAAATCTTCAATAGGAATCTTCACAATTGCCTGGTCGATTCGGGGGCGTCCTCTAATGTCATGCCTTTGACCGTGTGTAATAAATTAGGTGTTGTCCCTCTCAAAAGTGATAAACATGTCATACAACTAGACAGGACCCAGGTCAAGGTCATGGGAGATCTCAAAGACGTGATGATCAGGATAGCGACACACCCTAAGCTCATGCAGGTGATTGACATCATCGTGGTGGAAATCCCTGAGGCATATGGGCTATTGCTGAGCTGAGATTGGTTTGAAAAGATGAACAGATATTTCAGTACCAACTGGGCACACCTTTGGTTGCCACTGAAGGGATACAAGAACATGATCAAAATCGATAGGGAAATATATCTGAAACATATGGTCACTGATCTGGAAACCCCGAACAAACCAGCCTCTACCGACTTCCTCATATTGAGAAACTATTCATGTGATTCTCACTTCGAAAACTTTTCTCCTCTCCTGTCCAATGTTCCACTTACTCAAAACTCCAAAATGATCTTTCGAGAAGAATCCCTGACGCCGATAGAAGATTCTCTCTTTTGTCAAAACCCTGCACTAGTAATTCTGGAGGAAGAGGTCAGATAATAGAACACGGGCGAGGGGAGAGAAAGGAGAAACTATCGTTCGCAAATTTGGACCCTTTATTTTGATGGATCTAAATCGCAAGAAGGGTCAGGAGCCATGTGCATACTCATAGATCATAGGGGTAAACATCATTTCCTGTCCTGTAGGCTTGAATTCGAATGTACCAACAATACCGTTGAGTACGAAGCTCCAGTACAAGGGTTAAAGAAAGCCAAAGATTTGGGTATCAAGGAATTGAAGGTTTTTGGGGATTCTGAGATCATTGTTAGACAAGTAAGGAATACTATTCATTGTAATTTGCCTCATCTTAGGAACTACCAGCAAGAGGTGCATAGGATAATGGAGCACTTTGATGCTTCCAATATCATCGCGATCCCAAGAGAAAAAAACGTTCTTGCTGACTCCTTGGCCACAACTGCTTCCTGAATATTTCCTTTAGAATATTATGAAGCCTCCCGATTTACTATGGAGCTTCTCTACAGACCGTGGGTACCGAACAATATTTCCAATTGGAAAGTCTTTGAAGGAGATGAGAAAATCATAAACTTCTTGACCAACCAAGACAATTTCAAAGACCTGGCCATAGATGATGAAGAATTTCGAGAGCAGACAACTGAGACTAATCCTCAAACAGGAAAAGATGTTGGAAAATTGAAATCCCACACAATCTCCAAGGGGATAACTAATCTAGAAATTATGTTTGATCTAAAGGATCGCTTTAAAGAACCCAAAAACGCGAAGACTGGTAGATATTCCCTCCTCCATGAAACTGTGAATCTTGGGACTCTAAAGAACTCGAAGAATGTAAATCTCAACAAAATTGTATCTAAGGAAGAGAGGAATGCCTAGCTTAGATTATTCAGGCAATACCAGGATGTTTTCGCATGGTCCCATAAGGATTTAAAAACGTATGACACCCACATAATTCAACACACATCCCGTTAAAACCTGAAATGAAGCCTTTCCAATAGAAGCTCTGAAAGTGCCATTCATCCCTAGAACCTCTCATGTATCAAGAGTTGAGGAAACTTTTAGATGCGAAGATAATTTTCCAAGTTAGGCATTCCACCTAGGTAGCGAATCTTGTTCCAATGAGGAAGAAGTCAGGAGAAATCCGACAATGTGTAGATTTTCGGAACCTCAACAGAGCTTCAGAAAAGGACAATTATCATGTCTTGCCAATGGAACAACTCCTACAGACCGTGTTAGGCTCGGAGATTTTCTCCTTGCTAGACGGTTTTTCAAGATACAACCAAGTGTTGGTTTCAAAATAAGGCCAATTAAAAACTACCTTCCGAACCAAATGGGGAACCTTCGCTTATAAGCGCATGCCCTTTGGCTTAATTAACATAGGAGAAACCTTTCAAAGGGCCATGGATGTGTCTTTCTGGGGACTCATCAATAAGTGTGTGGTAGTTTATTTAGATGACGTAACGGTGTATTCGAGGAATAGAAAATAACACATCCAACACTTAACTCAGATTTTCGAGAGATGCAAGAAGTACGGTATATCGTTGAACCCTAAGAAAAATATCTTCGGTGTCAAGGAAGGAAAGTTGTTAGGTCATATTATATCCCAAGCAAGGATTCACATAGACCCTGAAAGGATTAAGGCCATATCTCAACTCCCGCTTCCCCCTTAACAAGAAGGCCATACAATCTTTTTTGGGGAAAATCAATTTTGTGAGGAAGTTCACTCTCAACTTCGCTGAAATCATCAAACCCTTGCAAAATATGACTCTCAAGGATTTTGAATTCAAGTGGGATGATGAACGGAAATACGCTTTCAAAAATATCAAAGCCGCCATCTCTCGAGCCCCAGTGTTGCGAAGTCCTGATTTCAATAGGGATTTTAACTTGTATACTTTCGCCTCCGACCAATCGCTCGTCGCGGTTTTGACCCAGAAATATGATGACAACAACGAGGCCCCAGTGTCCTTTATGAGTACTAATCTTCAAGGAGCCAATATTAATTATCCTGCCATAGATAAACATGCCTACGTGTTCTACAAGAAAGTAAAACATTTCAGATCCTACATTCTCAAAAATCACACTAAGGTGATTGTGTCGCACCCTGCGGTCCGATCCCTATTTACTCAACAAGAAATGGGGGAAAGGAGAGGGAAATGGATGGAAGTAGTCCAGGAATTTGATTTATACATAAAACCTGCCAAATTAGTAAAAGGACAAGGTCTATGTAATCTTGCATTCGAAACCCAGGATTAAGCAAATGAAGATTCCAGGTGGGAAAATGAAATATGTTAGAAAAACAGGACCGCGGAGAAAAGAAATAAAACAAATGCAGAAACAAAACACAGAAGACACACAATACAAGAGAGACACAAATTTATGTGGTTCACCCAGTGTGGGCTACGTCCACCAAAGAAATTTTCAGGTCCTTCCTTTATTATTATCCAGCAAATGAAGGGATACAACCTACAGCAAAACCCGTTGTAACTTCCTCTTCTTTCTCTCACAGTCTCCTCTCTCAGAATACAATATTCACCACCATCCATAGCCGCGATACATTTCCATCAGAAAAGAGGGTTTCCTTCTAGGGAAAAAAACCCTAACATAATCTCTACCATTATATCTGTGACCTTATAATGAATGGCCCAGAGTTACAATGAAATTACAATATACTTTTACAAGGCAATTTTTGCTTCGGGGGCTTCGCCCCTGAACCGCCGCTGGGGGACCGCTTGCCCCAAGACCCCCCAGCTGGGGGGATAGGCCCCCTGGACCCTGCAAAGGGGGTACCCCCCCTCTGCACTCCCCCGCGTGGAAGAGTGTACATACTTATGGGGTGTAAATAATTCATGGGGTATAAACACAGCCGAAAGTAAAATACCTATAAATCAGGAAGATAATCAGGCTCCACAACCAACAATCTCCCACTTGGAGATTGATCTCAACAAATCCACCGCTATTGTATATGCTGGACTCTGAACCTTCTTGGACCTGGAAAATTTCTCATTTTCATCTTCATTCTTGAAGACCAACTAAAACTGAGCAAGAACTCAGTTTCTCTCTGGTTACTCCCTTTGTTAACATGTCTGCAAGTTTCTAGCTAGTGTGTATCTTTTCCATATTCAATTGTCCATCTTCCAAGGCGGATCGTATGAAGTGGTACCTCAATTGTATATGCTTAGTCTTTGAATGTAAGGCTGAGTTCTTTGCAAGGTGAATGGCACTCTGACTGTCACAGTACAACCTGTTGTTCTCCTGCTTCTTTCCCAATTCCTCCATAAACCTTTGTAACCAAATCATCTCTTTAC
>JZKD02S1674015.1:318280-350935 GCA_000966675.3 Picea glauca
TTTCCTTCTAGGGAAAAAAAACCCTAACATAATCTCTACCATTAGATCTGCGACCTTATAATGAACGGTCCATATTTACAATGAAATTACAATATACTTTTACAAGGCAATTTTTTCTTCCAGGGCTTCGCCCCCGAACCCCCACTGGGGGCCCGCTTTCCCCCAGACCCCCCAGCCGGGGGGATAGGCCCCCCTGACCCTGCAGAGGGGGTACCCCCCCTCTGCCCTCCCCCACGTGGAAGAGTGTACATACTTCTGGGGTGTAAATACTTCATGGGGCATAAAAACAGTTGAAAGTAAAAGACCTATAAATCAGGAAGATAATCAGGCTCCACAACCAACAAAATAGCACTATGGTGCAACGAAGTGGCATACATCTCCCCAACACAAGAGTCCCGGTACAAGGATTTGACTTATTTGTTGCATCACGAAGCTTGTCCTGAGAACCTCAACCCTAAGGAAAGGAGAGCCCTAAGATTGAAATCTGCACGGTATCGTCTTATAAATTCGGTACTCTTCTGGATCAATTATGATGGGGTATTATTGAGATGTCTCGAATGAGAATACGCCAACAAGGTGCTGATGGAACTCCATGGTGGCCCCACTGGAGGACACTTTTCAGGAAACACCACCACTCATAAAATTCTGAGAGAAGGCTATAATTGGCCCACTTTGTTCAAATATGCTCATACCTACGCTAGGAATTGTAAGACTTGTTAGATGAGCACTGGCAAGGAAAAAGGGCAACAATCCCACTTCAGCCTGTAATGGTCTCTAGACCTTTTGAGCAGTGGGGGTTGAATATCACAGGAGAAATTTCACCTAGCTCTTCCAAACTGCACAAGTACATTCTTACTGCCACTGACTATTTCACAAAATGGGTAGAGGTCATTCCTCTGACTCACGTAAATGACAAAATAGTAATCCAATTTATAGAAAAATAACTGATCACGAGTTTTGGTGTCCCCTATGTTCTAGTCTTTGATAATACAACTTACTTCTCTTCTACCCTATTGACGGAGTTTTCTCTGGACAAAGTAATCATAATCAAGTACTCTGCAAATTATTACCCTCAAGGAAACTATGTGGCAGAATCAACCAACAAGAACCTGGTAAGGATACTAAATAAGATGGTTACGGACAACCAAAGAAATTGGCATAATCAACTTCATAATGCCCTGTGGGCCGATAGGGTCACACCCAAATAATCCATAGGAAATTTCCCATACTTTATGGTCTACGAACATGAAGCCATCCTCCCGAATGGTCTTTATCTACCATCTCTCCAATTGGCCCAAGATTCTAATGAGGAACCCTCATTGGCCATACAACAAAGGATCGACACTCTTCTCGTGATGGAAGAAGAAGGAGAAAAGGCTAAGTCAAAATTCTTGGCTCATCAACAGATAGTGAAAAGATGGTTCGATAAGCATAAAGCTAAGGAAAAGAACTTTGAAGTAGGAGATTTAGTCCTGAAGTGGGATAGGGCGAATGAACCCAAAGGGAAACATTCCAAGTTTCAGAACCTATGGCTTGGGCCTTTCCAGGTAACTGAGAAGATTGGGGTAGGTACTTATCAGTTGCAAAATATGAGGGGGAAACCTGATGCCCTCCAAGTAAACGGTCAAGCCCTAAAACAATACTTCCAATAATAATAATAAATAAAAAATAATAAAAAAAGAAGAAGAAAATAATGACTTCTGTCAATACGAATAAAACAAGTATCGGAGATATCTGCTCTGAGGTTTAGTAATACCTCGAGGGAAAGGGAAGAGGAATAGAGATTTTGTGTCCACCCAGTGAATCGCCATTTGTTGAGTACTCAACACACCCTAAAAGTTATGTGACTTTTTCCTTTTGGGTACCACCCTGTAGTTTACTTTTGACCGTTTTCGCCTCGGATTGAAAATGATCCTTCGCTTCTCTTATATGTTTCATGTTTTAATTGATTAAAAGTTCAATTGAACATATAGTGAAGAATCATCTTAACTCTAAAATACTTAACAACTACTCGAGGAATCGGCGACCCAAATTTTTTCCCCGACTCACAAGAGAATTTTTTCATCGGCGGAAGATGATGGTGGCGAAAACCATTTGGAGAGTCAAAGTAGCCGAATACCGACCCTCATCGACGTCGGCTGATGAAATGTTTCTTTCCTATGAATAAACCTTGGGAAGGATTTTGCACGGAAGAAAGAGTAAACCCCTTGATCGCCAACCCCTATATCGTCGGTGTCAGAAGTTTCATCAATAGCCTATCAATGTAAGTACACACTCTGATAATAATCGATCCCCATTTCATTCGCCAGGTGACATGACGTGACGAGACATGTTGACCCCGGAGTGTGGTAGGTATGTTGCAATTACGATTCTCAGTTAATTCATTGATCGTGCATTAGTTACTGTCTCGTGCGCGAATAAAAAGAAATCGTTAAACTTGCCGATACAATGCATCTCCATCCGTGCCTCCGCCGTCAACCAGTCAGAATTTATCCGCAAAAAATCCGATAGTGGTTTATTTTGAATTTGCGTTCATTACTCGTATTAACTAACTGATATGACTGATAGTATCTCCTAGTTATATTTCGTTCGAGTTATTGTGTATGATCCCATTATGCACAACAAGAAGTTCAGGGTAGACAGGAGAGCGAAGCTAACAGTCCATAGGAAGCGTTCAAAGTCGAGTGAGTATTAAAACCATTATCTTAGCCAACATTACAGGTATGGGTTCTCTTATTGGTTTTGTGTGCTCCATTTTATATATTCTCACCCAACAATGCCCTGCACACATGTTCAAATGACATTTTAAATTATAGGAATAATGCCTCCGAAGAAGTCGTCCACTAGGAAATCACCGAGAGCCCCTAAGCTGCAGGAATCAGAAGTAGGAGAAGGCTCCTCCCCATCAGTTGCAAGGCAATTAGATTTCATTCCCAAACCAGTATCCGTCATTAAAAGAATCACCAAGGATCCTTTTGTCCAGCCCCCAGCTTTTGGAGACACAGAGGCAAGTATTGGAGCCAAGAAGGCATTTCCTCGCTGGGAAGAAGTTTTCAAGAAAATCAAGAAAGAAGAACCTCTTGAATATACCCTGCATAGCAATTATGAAATGAGGAAGCTCGATGATGAGGTCCTCCCCAATATTCGCAGGGCTTATCTGAACATGGTGGCAAGCCGATCTCCAGTCTTTTCGTGCATTGATCTCTTGAAGTGGATCATTGACCACACTGACGCTAAAAAGTGTTTTATTAATGATGACAACGGTGAGTGCGTCGGATTCTTCCCGCCATCAGAGGTTCAAAACTACTATAAGCTCAAATATTTTGAGCTAAAGTTGAGCACTGATTTCGTCTTAAGTTTCTATGCGTCACACGATACCAGCAAAATCATGTCGTCGTGGTGGAGAGAAGACAAAAAATTCACGAACCAGAATGTTGGCTGGTACCCAACGGCCAAACTCAGGGAACCATACATATACTTCATGAATTTACTTTGCAAGTTACATGGGGAAAAATATTGTTCTTGATTTTTAGAGGCTTGGATGCCTCTGGCTTTTACGATCGCTATTTCAAGCACAGGCTTCAACTGCGGTGCCATCATCTCCAAATAATTAAGCACCTGCATAAGGTAGGATCAGGAGCCGAAGGAGGGATATACCCTTGCCTTCTACATGGCTTCGTATCTACTAGACGTGATCTACACCAGGAACGCTTTTTCTTGGATGAATCTAAATTGGCACCCTTCAGAGTTGGTTGTCCATGTGTACTTCAACATCCTATGGGAAAACAGGTACAAAAAATCCTATGCTATTATCTGTGATCAATTTATTGCATGCATCTACTCCTTTCTCTTCAGAATAGAGTTCCCTAGATTATCAGATGAAGCAAAGAAGTTTATAGCCAAAATTGGCCATTGGTATTTGGAAGAATGGAAAACCTACATCATAGTTTTTATTGCCAGAGGAGCACCCCACTTATTACCCATTTATGTTCCCAACCGGCTAGTGTTAGGGGAAATTTTCTATCAAACCATCCTGCAAGGATACAATGCAACTTTAGTAAAAGACAAGAAGAATACTTTCATACCATACGGGTTTCATATTGGGTTCTACGTGGTCAAAGATACCGTGCATGCTAAACAACTTGGTCTAGGTCAATTGGAATTTCGGTTCCAAACTAGCTAATTTCACAGACATGATCCCAAGGGATTGGTTTTGAAGCACACATCACAATTATCATTCTGTTGGCCCTACGCCCACAACCAGTTTGAAGATGAAATATTTATTGAAAACGCCCAAGACTGGAATGTGGTGGCATCCAGGAGAGATGATCCTCGAGGAACCAGGTTTAGAGATATGAGCCACGAAGAGCAATTAACATTTCTGGAGAAGGCAGTTCAAGAAATTAGTCGATGCCTGGGAGAAGCAGTTTCACATGAATTGGATGAAGAAATAAGATATCCCAAAGAAGACATTGAAGCCGTAGGAATTCACCAAGAATTCTTGGTAAAAATCAGGGATCTTCTGGAAGATCAAGCTGCACGAGAAAGGGGTACGTTGTTGTTCAGAAAACCGAGTTGCTAATGAAACGGATGTGGGATGACCTGTACCTTTTAATAGGACATGAAGCCTCAACTGTTGTTCAGAGTATCCCGACGGAGTCAAATGATCTTGGGTCCACAGTCCCCGACAACGCTCGTGGGTTGGGAAACCCTGAACCCGCAACATCATCGATCGATCCTTTGGAAGAAGGGACAAATCAACTAGAGACAGGCTGGGTCTTGATAGAGACACAAGTTCCCTATTCCTTGAGTACTCTTATACATATTTACAGTGACGACAGGAGTCTAGAACCCGCTCACGGCACCCCGGTGTGAGTCCAAGAAGAATAGGGTCCCGAGAAAATCACTTTCCCTGAGCCTGAAGTCTAAGACAAATAGGCCTCACAGATGGAAACAAGGTCAGAAGGTGGCCTCAACACAAGAGAGTCTGACAGACAGGAAGCAGAAGAAAGACCGAGTGGCGAAACTCCGCAAAAGAGAATCAACAGATCTACGATTGGCGAACAAGTAAGCAATGAGTATGTGCCCGATGCCTCCATCACACCCAATATTCAAGTCCCAGACGAATGACAAGCAAAGGATGGATCCACAAAATAGAGCGAAGAAAATCGAGAAACCACTCCTGAGCGAATATACACCATAGGTAGTTTGAGGAACATCCTTTCATGGGGAGATCAATAGATACCAGAACCCATAGATGAAGTAGCAGACATCTATGCGATCTCTTACGATCAAAAGAGGAAGGCCATTGTTCAAAGGACCATGAAGAGGTGAAGGATAAATTTGGATCAATCCATCATGGTTACCACAGAAGAGAACCTAATCAGCATTGTAGACACTCACACGTTCAAACTGATCGATGTAGGAAAATCCCTCATAGATGTCACCCAGGACAGAGCCAGGAGAGATGAAAAGGAACTAGCTGACACCTGGGAGGAGCTCGAACACCTGCGCCATCTTGTCAAATACTATAAAGGGCCCACACAGACCACTTCATATCTGAAGGAAGAATTCAACGGATTTTATAATGAGTTCAAGAAGGAAAGGCACCTGTTGACCGAGAACATAGTCGAATTCCAGGTGGATACTCTTATGGCACTCACGACATGCAAAGAGATGGAAAAATGGCACAAAAAGGCACAATTAGTGGTAGAGAGACTTGAATACATTGAAGCAATCCAGCAGGGGAGAGAAAAGGAAAATCATGGAATTTGGTTGGTTGGCAAAAGTAGTTTCGACCGCATGAAGAAATCCGTCGAATACTGGGCGAAGATGACCCGAGACCCACACCGAGAAATCCGAAAGCAATGGGTCAAGTGCTACAAACACTGGGGTAAAATTAATAAAGTAATGAAAGATGTCAGTCTCCTTGAATTCGTCACACCTGATGAATTCACTAACCTGAGCGATGTGTTCAAGACGCACTCCATACAAGAATCGCTCTAGGCCGAAGGGTGCGCAAAAGTTACCGATGCAATGCCAGGACAAGTGCAACAATTTGTAGGTCATCCAATCCGAGATTGAGCCATGCTGCAACTGTTGAACTCCAGTTTGGTAAAATATCGGGCACATGCAATAGACATTAGAGGAGCATATGCTACCCCTATGGAACAACACAGGTTCCCATGGGATCAAACTTGTGAAAATATGTTTATCAGCTGGTCTGAGTATGAAAGAAGCCACCCTTTTCAAGAGACATCTCAAGTGGACCGTTGAAAGAAACTATTGGATGATCACTGTACGTGGCAAATTTTGTTTGGCCCAAATTGTATTTAGCCGTTAATTACAGTTGAATTTTATATTATAAATAGAGACATCGACCGATGAGTAAAGCGTCGATGGTTGTTGTAAGAACTCCCCTTTTTTTTTGGCTGTTGATAATTATTTTGAGACTGTTGTGAATTGAGAAGTCCTTCTGGACCAAAGACAAGATATTTTCATCAGATGTATGTGATTGGAGTTGGAGAAGAATTACTTCCTTTCCTGTTGCATGAATGATGCAGTAAATGAGTAAGAGCAGTTAATTCTGTTGTCAAGTTATCTGGTGCAATGTCTTGATGTTCTTTGTTTTAATGATGAGGATAAATCGTTGTGTTGTTATGTGATGAATGTTATGGTAGATGAATTATTTTTCTTACCATGATCTTGATTACTTATTTTTTTTCTCCTTTTAAATTATTTGTTTCTCAGAAAGTAATTGGATACTCATTTGGTTAATGTATTAGTACTAGGCCCTGCGACATAGAATCACGGTCTGCATGTTTGAGCAGCAGGTTATCCCAAGCTCGACCTCTTCCCTCTAGTTAAAACCTATGTCCTATTATTTTTCAAGTTGGTTTATACTGGCTTTCCTCTCTCATATCAGCCCCACCCAAGAGAAATATGGAAAAAGAACTGTCCTAACTGAAGGAAGAGCCTTCACCAGAAAACACAAAGCTCATCGATAATTTGGCCAGATCGCAAGATCTGGAGAACGATTCCACTCCAAACTTTGCAGAGTCTAATTGGGCCTCAGTGGAGGGTTTGGTTCATGCTGTTGAATCAGGGTATTTAGGCCCCATCAACAGAACTCGCGCTAGAAGGAGGGCCACAATGAATGGCTAAGTATATAAGTTATATGACATTTCAAACATCCTACAGATTCGTAACGACCCACATGCATGGCTAGTCATCCGACAGACAACCCACGCTTACCGAGTACTCCCGAAGTGGATAACTCACCCAATTCCGAGGAAGGACCTCTTCACCCTGAAATACCTTACGCCTTCCCTCACGAGGAAGTGAATCAATTAAGAATAATTACCAGAGCCTACGCCCAACAAATCGGGGCATTTCCCTTCACCCCCATCCTTCCCCAAAGATAAGAACAAAGCAAATTAATAGTCAGCACTCCCGACGAATTTTTCGCACACTCTTTCGAAGACTTAATAGATTTCGCGATTACCGAATCCAATAGCCTCTTGATATAATACCCAAAACCCCAGTTGGCGACATCTCCGAACATAACGACTTTTCGGAAGAAGAAGAGTTTGACTCCGACACCGAAGATATGGAAGGGAACAACAATCATGGGGAGGAAAGAGGAGTTCCACCTCAAGACAACGAACCTTGGTTGGTCGGAGACATTGTGGCTGTCCCGGGATGAGTACATAATCTTCCCCGACACTCGGAAAAGCTGCGTCCCAAGTATGATCCTGAAACTTCTGGTTTGCCCGAAGATCACATCAAGAAATTCATACTTGCGATCAAACTTATGAACGTTCAACATGAAGACGTAGTATACAGACTTTTCCCAAACATGTTTGAAAATTTGTCTTCCACGTGGTATTTTAATTTGCCGGTAGGATCCATAACCAGCTGGACTAAATTCCAAAAGGATTTTCTAGAAAAATTTGCGGAAGAAACTACTACGGGATCCCTAATGGCTGAGCTATTCGTAGCCACCATGACCCCAAAATAAAGGATCAAAGATTTGAATCAAAGATTCATGACCATCCTAAACAAATTCTAGCTCGCGGCGAAACCAACTCAAGAATTGCAAATCGAAGTTTATGCCAACGCGCTCCCGGCTTCTATTTCCATGTTCGTTAAAAGAGTTGCCCAACAAACCCTTGCGGAAAATTTTGAAGAAGCCAAGACGATAGAATACCAGATGAAAGGATGTAAAGAAGGCTAGGCTTCTTTGGTGAGGAAAGAAAACCAACATCCCCCTAGAAGAGGACTCCTTTTGACAAGACCGTCAGGGAAACCGTATGAACAAACTCCCGACAAAGGTAATGGATATATAGAATATTTGCAGCGCATGGTCAAGAAGCTATCGAATGATATTATAGACATGAAAAGAAGCATAGGGGAAGGAAACCAAGGCAAAAGACCCTATAAGCCTTTCTTTAAAATAAATCAGCCTTTCAAAGCAATTGAACCTCCCCTAGCCAACTTAAGCATTGACCTAGGGAATGTCGTGTCTGATTCTTTCTGTGCCTACCACCAAGAAAACCACTCATAAAGAGAATGCCCTCAATGGGTCCATGCCATGAATTTAATGGGAAATTGTTTTCTGGACGAAGTTTCCCTGACCGAACAGTCAAGCAGTTCGGCCATGAATAGTGCCGATCAGGAAGAAGTTGACCCACCATTAGACACAACCATGCTGATATGGGATCGCGACATGATCGCGTCTTCAGGTGACCTGTTTGAGTCTCGAGAACAACCCATCGAGGTATCGGCAATACAAACACGTAGCAAGGGCCAACCCATATCGAGAGATGTCGATGCCCCTCGGGCCTCACAAAGTAAGTTAAAAAAATGCCTTTCGCCCCCGGTAAAAAGCCTATAAGCATACACACCCAAGATTCCCCTAAACTAGATTATAACGTAGTCAAAGATTTGAAGAAGTTGAAAGCTAATATATCAGTTATGGACGTATGTAGAATTCCTCAACAGAAAGACTTCCTATTGCAAGCTCTGAATTTGGTAGGAAACCCGACCAACGACGATAGTCAGAACATGACTCTCCCCCCGACATATATGGAAAACAAGCCAACCATGAACACCTGCTCGGAAGCTAGGAAAGAAAGGCCTTTTGTGCTGCCCTTCCTTTTGACGTTTGATGTCTTCAATAGGAATCTTCACAAATTGCCTGGTCGATTCGGGGGCGTCCTCTAATGTCATGCCCTTGGCTGTGTGTAATAAATTAGGTGTTGTCCCTCTCAAAAGTGATAAACATGCCATATAACTAGACAAGACCCAGGTCAAGGTCATGGGAGAACTCAAAGACATGATGATCAGGATAGCGACGCACCCTAATTTCGTGCAGGTGATTGACATCATCGTGGTGGAAATCCCTGAGGCATATGGGCTATTGTTGAGCCGAGATTGGTCTGAAAAGCTGAACAGATATTTCAGTACCGACTGGGCACACCTTTGGTTGCCACTGAAGGGATACAAGAACATGATCAAAATCGATAAGGAAATATATCTGAAACATACGGTCATTGATCTGGAAACCCCGAACGAACCAGCCTCTACCGACTTCCCCATATTGGGAAACTATTCGTGTGATTCTCACTTCGACAACTTTGCTCCTCTCTTGTCCAATGATTCACTTACTCAAAACTTCGAAATGATCTTTCGAGAAGAATCCCCAACACAGATAGAAGATTCTCTCTTTTTTCAAAACCCTACGCTAGTAATTCTGGAGGAAAAGGTCAGAGAACAGAACACGGGTGAGGGCAGAGAAAGGAGAAACTATCTTTCGAAAATTTGGACCCTTTATTTTGATGGATCTAAATCGCAAGAAGGGTCAGGAGTTGTGTGCATACTCATAGATCAGAGGGGTAAACGTCATTTCCTGTCCTGTAGGCTAGAATTCGAATGTACCAACAATACCGCTGAGTACGAAGCTCTAGTACAAGGGTTAAAGAAAGCCATAGATTTGGGTATCAAGGAATTGAAGATTTTTGGGGATTCTGAGATCATTGTTAGACAAGTAAGGAATATTATTCATTGTAATTTGCCTCATATTAAGAACTACCATCAAGAGGTGCATAGGATAATCGAGCCCTTTGACGCTTTCAATATCACCATGATCCCGAGAGAAAAAAATGTTCTTGCCGATTGCTTGGCCACAACCGCTTCCTGACTATTACCTTTAGATGATTATGAAGCCTCCTGATTCACTATGGAGCTTCTCTACAAACCATCGGTGCCGAAGAATATTTCCAATTGGAAAGTCTTTGAAGGAGATGAGAAAATCATAAACTTCTTGACCAACCAAGACAATTTCAAAGACCTGGCCATAGATGATGAAGAATTTCGAGAGCAGACAAATGAGACTAATCCCCGAATAGGAAAAGATGTTGGAAAATTGAAAGCCCACACAATCCCCAAGGGGATAGCTAATCTAGAAAGTCTGTTTGATCTAAAGGATTGCTTTAAAGAACCCAAAAATGCAAAGACTGGTAGCTCTTGCCCCCTCCATGAAACTATAAATCTTGAGACTCCAGAGAACCCGAAGAATGTAAATGTCAACAAAATTGTATCTAAGGAAGAGAGGAATCCCTAGCTCAGATTATTCAGACAATACCAGGATGTTTTCGCATGGTACTATAAGGATTTAAAAACGTATGACACCCGCATCATTCAACACACTATCCCGTTAAAACCCGAAATCAAGCCTTTCCAACAGAAGCTCTAAAATTACCATCCATCCCTGGAACCTCTCATGTATCAAGAGTTGAGGAAACTTTTATATGCGAAGATAATTTTCCAAGTTAGGAATTCCGCCTAGGTAGCGAATCCTGTTTCAGTGAGGAAGAAGTCAAGAGAAAACCTACTATGTGTAGATTTTCGGAACCTCAACAGAGCCTCAGAAAAGAAGAATTATCCTGTCCCACCGATGGAACAACTCCTATAGACCATGTCGGGCTCGGAGATTTTCTCCTTGCTAGACGGTTTTTTAGGATACAACCAAGTGTTGGTTTCAGAAGAAGACCGATTAAAAACTAGCTTCCAAACCAAATGGGAAACCTTCTCTTATAAGTGCATGCCCTTCGACTTAATTAACGTAGGAGAAAAATTTCAAAAGGCCATGGACCTGGCTTTCTGGGGACTCATCAATAAGTGTGTGCTAGTTTATTTAGATGAAGTAATGGTTTATTCGAGGAATAGAAAAGAACACATCCAACACTTAACTCATATTTTCGAGAGATGCAAGAAGTACGGTATATCATTGAACCCTAAGAAAAATATCTTCGGTGTCGAGGAAGGAAAGTTGTTAAGTCATATTATATCCCAAGCATGGATTCGCATAGACCCCGAAAGGATTAAGGCCATATCTCAACTCCCGCTTCCCCATAACTAGAAGGCCATGCAGTCTTTTTTTGGGAAAATCAATTTTGTGAGGAAGTTCACTCCCGACTTTGCCGAAATCATCAAACCCTTGCAAAAGATGATTCTCAAGGATTCTGAATTCAAGTGGGATGATGAATGGAAATATGCTTTCAACAATATCAAATCCACCATCTCCCGAGCCCTGGTGTTGCGAAGTATCGATTTCAATAGGGATTTTAACTTGTATACTTTTGCCTCTAACCAATCGCTCGTCATGGTTTTGACCCAGAAATATGATGAAAACAATGAGGCCCCAGTGTCATTTATGAGTACTAATCTTCAAGGAGCCGAGCTCAATTATCCTGCCATAGATAAACAGGACTACACGGTCTACAAGGAAGTAAAACATTTCAGATCCTACATTCTCAAAAATCACACTAAGGTGATTGTGTCGCACCCTGCAGTCCTATCCCTATTTACTCAACAAGAAATGGGGGAAAGGAGAGGGAATTGGATGGCAGTAGTACAGGAATTTGATTTAGACATAAAACCTGCCAAACTAGTAAAAGGACAAGGTCTATGTAAGCTCACAGTCGAAGCCCAGGATCAAGAAAATGAAGATTCCAGGTGGGAAAACGAAATGGCACTATGGTGCAACGAAGTGGCATACATCTCCCCAACACAAGACTCTAGGTACAAGGATTTGAATTATTTGTTGCATCATGGGGCTTGTCCCAAGAACCTCAACCCTAAGGAAAGGAGAGCCCTAAGATTGAAATCTGCACAGTATGGTCTTATAAATTCGGTACTCTTCTGGATCAATTATGATGGGGTATTATTGATATGTCTCAAACGAGAAGACGCCAACAAGGTGCTGATGGAACTCCATGATGGCCCCATTGGAGGACACTTTGCAGGGAACACCACTGCTCATAAAATTCTAAGAGCAGGCTATTATTGGCCCACTTTGTTCAAAGATGCTCATACCTATGCTAGGAATTGTAAGACTTGTGAGATGAGCACTGGCAAGGAAAAAAGGGAAGCAATCCCACTTCGGCCTATAACGGTCTCTAAACCTTTTGAGTAGTGGGGGTTGGATATCATAGGAGAAATTTCACCTAGCTCTTCCAAACTGCACAGGTACATTCTTACTGCCACTAACTATTTCACAAAATGAGTAGAGGTCGTTCATCTGACTCACGTAAATGAGAAAATAGTAATCCAATTTATAGAACAACAATTGATCACGAGGTTTGGTGTCCCCTATGTTATATTCTTTGATAATGAAACTTACTTCTCTTCTACCCTATTGGCGTAGTTTTCTCTGGACAAAGGAATCATAATCAAGTACTCTGCAAATTATTAGCCTCGGGGAAATGGTGTGGCAGAATCAACCAACAAGAACCTAGTAACGATACTAAATAAGATGGTTACAGACAACCAAATAAATTGGCATAATCAACTTCATGATGCCCTATGGGCTGATAGGGTCACACCCAAAGAAGCCATAGGAAATTCCCCATACTTTATGGTCTACGGACAGGAAGCCATCCTCCTGAATGGTTTGTATCTGCCATCTCTCCAATTCGCCCAAGATTCTAATGAGGAACCCTTGTCGGCCATACAACAGAGGATTGACACTCTGCTCATGCTGGAAGAAGAAGGAGAAAAGGCTAAGTCAAAATTCTTGGCTCATCAACAGATAGTGAAAAGATGGTTCGATAAGTATAAATCTAAGGAAAAGAACTTTGAAGTAGGAGATTTATTCCTGAAGTGGGATAGGGCGAATGAACCCAAAGGGAAACATTCCAAGTTTCAGAACCTATGACTTGGGCCTTTCCAGATAGCTGAGAAGATTGGGGTAGGTAATTATCGGTTGCAAAATCTGAGGGGGAAACCTGATGCCCTCCCAGTAAATGGTCAATCCATAAAACAATACTTCAATTAATAAAAATAAAATTAATATAAAAGAACGTACAAGAAAATAATGACTTTGGTCAATACGAATAAAAGAAGTATCGAAGATATTTTCTCTAAGGTTCGGTAATATCTCGAGGGAAAGGGAAGAGGAACAGAGATTCTACGTCCGCCCAGTGAATCACCATTTTTTGAGTAATCATTACACCCTAAAAGTTCTGTGACTTTTTCCTTTTGGGTACCATCCTATAGGTTACTTTTGACCATTTTCTCCTTGGCTTGAAACTGATCCTTCGCTTCTCTTATATGTTTCATGTTTTAATTGATTGAAATTTCACTTGAACATACAGTGAAGAGTCATCTTAACTCTAAAATACTTAACAACTACTCAAGGAATTGGTGACCCATACTTTTTCCCTGACTCACAAGAGAATTTTGGCATCGACGGAAGATGATGGTGGAGAAAATTGTTTGGAGAGTCAAAGTTGCCAAATACCGACCCTCATCGACGTCGGTTGATGAAATGTTTCTTTCCTATGAATAAACCTTGGGAAGGATTTTGCCGAAGACTGATTCGATCGGCTTCGACAGAAAGATGTAATAATACGCACCACACAAAAGAAAGAGTAAACCCCCAGATCGCCAACCTGTATATCATCGGTGTCGGAAGTTTCATCAATAGCCTATCAATGTAAGTACACACTCTGATAATAATCGATCCCCAATTCATTCGCCAAGTGACGTGACGTGATGAGACATGTTGACCCCGGAGTGTGGTAGGTATGTTGCAATTATGATTCTCAGTTAATTCTTGGATCGTGCATTAGTTACTGACTCATGCACAAATAAAAAGGAACCATTAAACTTTTCGATACAATGCATCTCCATCCGTGCCTCCGCCGTCAACCAATCAGAATTTATTCGCAGAAAATTTGATAGTGGTTTTTTTTGAATTTGTGTTCATTACTCGTATTAACTAACTGATATGACTGATAGTATGTCCTAGTTATATTCCTTTTGATTCATTGTGTATGATCCCATTCTGCACAACAAGAAGTTCAGGGCAGATAGGAAAGTGAAGCTAACATTCCATAGGAAGCATTCAAAGTCCAGTGAGTATTAAAACCATTATTTTAGCCAACATTACAGGTATGGGTTCACTTATTGGTTTTTTGTGCTCCATTTTATATATTATCACCCAACGCTACCCTGCATGCATGTTCAAATGACATTTTAAATTGCAGGAATAATGCCTCTGAAGAAGCCGTCCACTAGGAAATCGTCGAGATCCCCTAAGCTACATGAATCATAAGTAAGAGAAGGCTCCTCCCCATCAGTTGCAAGGAAATTAGATTTCATTCCCAAACTAGTATCAATCATTAAGAGAATCACCAAGGAGCCTTTTGTCTAGCCCCCATCTTTCGGAGACACAGAGGCAAGTATTGGAGCCAAGATGGCATTTCCTCGCTAGGAAGAAGTTTTCAAGAAAATCAAGAAAGAAGAACCCCTCGAATATACCCTGCACAACGATCCTGAAACGAGGAAGCTCGACGATGAGGTCCTCCCCAATATTCACAGGGCTTATCTTAACATGGTGGCAAGTTGATATCCAATCTTTCAATGCATTGAGCTCTTGAAGTGGATTATTGACTAAACTAACGCCCAAAAGTGTTTGATTAATGATGATAACGACGAGTGCGTCAGAGTCTTCTTGCCATCAAAGGTTTAGAACTTCTATAAGCTCAAAGATTCTGAGCTAAAGCTGAGCGCCGATTTCATCTTAAGTTTCTATGAGTCACACGATACCATCAAAATCATGTCATCTTGGTGGAGAGAAGAAAAAAAGTTCACGAACTAGACTGTTGGCTCGTACCCAACAACCAATCTCAGGGAACCATACATATACCTCATGGCTTTACTTTGTAGGTTACATGGGGAAAAAGATTGTTCCTAATTTTCAGAGGCTTGGATGCCTCTGGATTTTACGATAGCTATTTTAAGCACAGGCTTCAACTGCGGTGCCATCATCTCCGAACAATTAAGCACCTGCATAAGACAAGATCAGGAGCCGAAGGAGGGAGATACCCCCTCCTTCTACATGGCTTCGTATCTATTGGACGTGATCTGCACCAGGAACGCTTTTGCTGGGATGAATCTAAATTGGCACCCTTCAGAGCTGGTTGTCCATGTATACTTCAACATCCTATGGGAAAACAAGTACAAAAAATCCTATGTTGTTATCTATTATCAATTTATTGCACACATCTAGTCCTTTCTCTTTAGAAGAGAGTGCCCTAGATTATCATATGAAGCAAAGAAGATTATAGCCAAAATTAGCCATTGGTATTTGGAAGAACGGGAAACCTACATCAGAGTTTTTGGTGCCACAAGAGCACCCCACTTATTACCCATTTATGTTCCCGACCGACTAGTGTTAGGGGAAATTTGCTATCAAACCATCCTGCAAGGATAAAATGCAACTTTAGTAAAAGACAAGAAGCAGGATTTCATACCATATGGGTTTCATATTGGGTTCTGTGTGGTCAAAGATACCGCGCATGCTAAACAACTCGGTCTAGTTCAATTGGAATTTCGGTTCCAAACTGGTCGATTTTGCAAACACCATCCCAAGGGATTTTTTCTACAGCACGTGTCACATCTATCATCCTGTTGGCCCTATGCCCACGACCAGTTTGAAGATGAAATATTTATTGAAAACGCCCAAGAATGGAATGTGGTGGCATCCAGGAGAGTTAATCCTCGAGGAACTAGGTTTAGAGATATGAGCCACGAAGAGCATTCAGTTCAAGAAATTAGTCAACACCCAGGAGAAGCAGTTGCACATGAATTGGATGAAGTAACAAGCGATCCCAAATAAGACATTGAAATCATGGGAATTCACCAAAAATTCCCAGTAAAAATCAGGGATCTTCCGGAAGATCAAGATGCATGAGAAAGGGGTACATTGTTGTTCAGCAAACTGAGTTGTTGATGAAATGGATGCGGGATGAACCATACCTTTTAATAGGACATGAAGCCTCAATTGTTGTTAAAAGTATCCTGACGAAGTCAAATGCTGGTGGGTCCACAGTCCCCGAAAACGCCCGTGGGTTGGGCAACCCTGAACCAGCACCATCATCGATCGAACCTTCGTAACCAGGGTCAACCCAACCAAATACAGGCTGGGTCTTGATAGAGACACAAGAACCCAATCCCTTGAGTACTCTTATACATATTTACAGCGATGATGAGATTTCGCAACCTGCTCATGGCACCTTGGTGTGAGTCCAAGAAGAAAAGGGTCCTCAGAAAATCACTTCCCCTGAGCCTGAAGTCCAAGACAACCAGTCCTCATAGATGGAAACAAGGTCCGAAGGTGGCCTCAACACAAGAGAGTCTGATATACAAGAAGCAGAAGCAATACCAAGTGGTGAAACTCCGCAAAAGAGAATCAACAGCTCTACGGCCGACGAACAAGTAAGCAATGAGTCTGTGCCCGATGCCTCCATCACACCCAATATTCAAGTCCCAGGAGAATGACAAGCAGAGGATGAATCTGCAAAATAGAGTGAAGAAATTAGAGAAACCACTCCTGAGAGAATATACACCATAGGTAGTTGGAGGAACAACCTCTCATAGGGAGATCAACAGATACCAGAACCCATAGACGAAGTAGTAGACATCTATGCGATCTCTTATGATCAAAAGGGGAAGGCCATCATTCAAAGGACCACAAAGAGGTGAAGGATCACTTTGGATCAATCCATCATGGTTACCACAGAAGAGAACCTAATCAGCACTGCATATGCTCGCACGTCCGAACTGATCGGCGTAGGAAAAGCCCTCTTAGATGTCACCCAGGACAGAGCTAGGATAGATGAAAAGGAACTGGCTGACACGCGGAAGGAGCTCGAACACCTGCGCCATCTTGTCAAATACTATAAAGGGGCCACACAAACCACTGCATATCTGAAGGAAGAATTCAACGGAGTTTATAATGAGTTCAAGAAGGAAAGGCACCTGTTGATTGAGAACATAGTTGAATTCCAGGAGGATACTCTTATGGCACTCACGACATGGAAAGAGATGGAAAAAATGCACGAAAAGGAACAATTAGCAGTAGAGAGACTAAAATACATTGAAGCGGTCCAGCAAGGGCGAGAAAAGGAAAATCATAGAATTTGGTTGGTTGGCAAAAGTAGTTTTGACCGCATGAAGAAATCCTCCGAATACTGGGTGAATATGACCCGAGACCCACACCGAGAAATCCAAAAGCAATGAGCCAAGTGCCAGAAACACTGGGGTAAAATTAATAAAGTAATGAAAGATGTCGGTCTCCCTGAATTTGGCACTCCTGGTGAATTCACTAACCTGAGCAATGTGTTCAAGATGCACTCCATACAAGACTCTCTCTGGGCCGAAGGGTGTGCAAAAGTCACCGATGCAATGCCAGGACAAGTGCAACAATTCGTAGGTCATCCAATCTGAGCTCGAGCCATGTTGAAACTGCTGAACTCCAATTTGGTAAAATACTAGGCACATGCAGTAGACATCAGAGGAGCATATGTTACCCCTATGGAACAACACAAGTTCCCATGGGCTCAAACCTGTGAAAATCTATTTATCAGTTGGTCTGAATATGAAATAAGATACCCTTTTCAAGAGACATCTCAGGTGGACCGTTGAAAGAAACTATTGGATGATCACTCTACGTGGAAATTTTTGTTTGGCCTAAATTGTATTTAGCCATTAATTACAGTTGAATTTTATATTATAAATAGAGACATCGACCGATGAGTAAAGCATCGATTGTTGTTGTAAGAACTCCCCTTTTTTTTGTTGATAATTATTTTGAGACTGATGTGAATAGAGAAATCCTTATGGACCAAAGACAAGATATTTTCATCAGATGTATGTGATTGGAGTTGGAGAATAATTACTTCCTTTCATGTTCCATGAATGATGCAGTAAATGAGTAAGAGCAATAAATTATGTTGTCAAGTTATCTGGTGCAATGTCTTGATGTTTTTTTCTTTAATGATGAGGATAAATTGTTGTGTTGTTATGTGATGAATGTTATGGTAGATGAATTATTTTTCTTACCATGATCTTGATTACTTATGTGTTTTCACCTATTAAATTAGTTTTTTCTCAAACAATAATTGGATGCTCATTTGGTTAATGTATTAGTACTAGGCCCTGTGACATAGAATCACTGTCTGCATGTTTGAGCAGCGAGTTATCCCAAGCTAGACCTCTTCCCTCTAGTTAAAACATTTGTCCTATTATTTGTCAAGGTTGTTTATACTAGATTTCCTCTCTCATGTCATCCCCACCCAAGAGAAATATGGAAAAAGAATTGTCCTAACTGAAGGAACAACCTTCACCAGAAAACACAAAGCCAATCGATAATTTGGCCAGATTGCAAGACCTGGAGAACCATTCCACTCCAAACATTGCAGAGTCTAATTGGGCCTCGGTGGAGGGTTTGGTTCCTGCTGTTGAATCAGGGGATTTAGGCCCCATCAACAGAACTGATGCTAGAAGGAGGGCCACAATGAATGGCTAAGTATATAAGTTATATGACATTTCAAACAACCTACAGATTTGTAATGGCCCACATGCATGGATAGTCATCCGACAGACAACCCACATTTACCAAGTACTCCCGAAGTGGATAACTCACCCAATTCCGAGGAGGGACCTCTTCACCCTTAAATACCATACACCCTCCTTGACGAGGAAGTGAATCAATTAAGAAGAATTACCAGAGCCTACGCTCGGTAAACTGACGCATTGCCCTTCACCCCCATCCTTCCCCGAAGATAAGAACAAAGTAGATTAATAGTCAACACTCCAACGAAGTTTTCGTACACTCTTTCGAAGACTTAATAGATTTTGCGATTACCAAAATACAAGAGCCTCTAATACCTAAAACGCCAGTCGGCGACATCTCCGAACATAACAACTTTTCGGAAGAAGAAGAGTTTGAATCTGACTCCAAAGAGATGGAAGGGAACAACGGTCATGGGGAGGAAAGAGGAGTTCCACTTCAATACAACCAACCTTGGTTGGCCGGAGACATTGTGGTCGTCCCAGGATGAGTACATAATCTTCCCCGGCACTCAGAAAAGCTGCTTCCCAGGTATGATCCTGAAACTTCAGGTTTTCCCGAAGATCACATCAAGAAATTCATACTTGCGATCAGACTTATGAATGTTCAACATGAAGATGTAGTATGCAAACTTTTCCCATACACGTTTGAAAATTCGGCTTCCATGTCATATTTTAATTTTCCGGTAGGATCCATAACTAGCTAGACTAAATTCCAAAAGGATTTTCTAGACAACTTTGCGGAAGAAACTACTATGAGATCCCTAATGGATGAGTTATTCACAGCCACCATGACCCGAAAAGAAAGAGTAAAATATTTCAATCAAATATTCATGACCATCCTAAACAAATTTCATCCCGTGGGAAAACCAACTAAAGAATTGCAAATTGAGGTTTATGCCAACGCGTTCCCGGATTCTATTTCCATGTTCGTTAAAAGAGACGCCAAGCAAACCCTTGTGGAAAATTTTGAAGAACCCAAGACGATAGAATTCTAGATGAAAGGATGTAAAGAAGGTCAGGCTTCTCTGGTGAGGAAAGAAAGCCAACCTCCCCCTAGAAGACGACTCCTTTTGACAAGACTGTCGGGGAAACTGTTTGAACAAACTCCTGACAAAGGTAATGGAGATATAGAATATTTGCAGCGCATGGTCAAGAATCTATCGAATGAGATTTTAGACATGAAAAGAAGCACGGGGGAAGGAAACCAAGGCCAAAGACCCTATAATCCTTTCTTTAGAATAAATCATCCTTTCAAAGCAATTGAACCTCCCCAAGCCAAATTAAGCATTGACCTAGGAAATGTCGTGTCTGATTCTTTCTATGCCTACCACCAAGAAAACCACCCAGAAAGATAATGCCCTCAATGGGTCCATGCCATGAATTTATTGGCCAATTGTTTTCTGGACGAAGTCTCCCTGACCGAACAGTAAAGAAATTCGGCCATGAATAGTGTCGATCAGGAAGAAGTTGACCCACCGTGAGACACAACCATGCTGATATGGGATCCCGACGTGATCGCGTCTTCAGGTGACCTGTTTGAGTCTCGAGAACAACCCGCAGAGGTATCGACAGTACAGACACGTAGCAAGGGCCAACCCGACTCAAAATATGTTGACGCCCCCCGTGCCTCGCAAAGTAAGTTAACTCCTGACAGCCTGAAAATGCCTTTCGCCCCCGGTAAAAAGCCTATAAGAATCCACACCCAATATTCCCCTAAACTAGAGTATAACATAGTCGAATATTTGAAGAAGCTGAAAACTAATATATCAGTTATGGACGTATGTAGAATTCCTCAACAGAAAGACTTCCTATTGCAAGCTCTGAATTTGGTAGGAAACCCAACCAACGACGATAGTCAGAACAAGACTCTCCCCTCGACAGATCTGGAAAACAAGCCAACCATGAACACCTGCTCGGAAGGTAGGAAAGAAAATCCTTTTGTGCCACCCGTCCTTTTGACGTTTGAAGTCTTCAATAGGAATCTTCACAATTGCCTGGTCGATTCGGGGGCGTCCTCTAATGTCATGCCCTTGGCCGTGTGTAATAAATTAGGTGTTGTCCCTCTCAAAAGTGATAAACATGTCATACAACTAGATATGAACTAGGTCAAGGTCATGGGAGAGCTCAAAGACGTGATGATCAGGATAGCGATGCACCCTTATTTCGTGCAGGTGATTGACATCATCGTAGTGGAAATCCCTGAGGCATATGGGCTATTGTTGAGCCCAGATTGGTCTGAAAAGCTGAACGGATATTTCAGTACCGACTGGGAAAACCTTTGGTTGCCACTGAAGGGATACAAGAACATGATTAGAATCGATAGGGAAATATATCTGAAACATACGGTCACTGATCTGGAAACCCTGAACGAACCAGCCTCTACCGACTTCCCCATATTGGGAAACTATTCGTGTGATTCTCACTTCGACAACTTTGCTCCTCTTCTGTCCAATGTTCCACTTACTCAAAACTCCAAAATGATCTTTTTAGAAGAATCCTCGACGCCGATAGAAGATTCTATCTTTTGTCAAAACCCCGCGCTAGTAATTCTGGAGGAAAAGGTTAGAGAACAGAACACAGGCGAGGGGAGAGAAAGGAGAAACTATCATTCTCAAATTTGGACCCTTTATTTTGATGGATCTAAATCGCAAGAAGGGTCAGGAGACATGTGCATACTCATATATCAGAGGGGTAAACGTCATTTCCTATCTTGTAGGCTAGAATTCGAATGTACCAACAATATCGCCGAGTACGAAGCTCTAGTACAAGGGTTAAAGAAATCCATAGATTTGGGTATCAAGGAATTGAAATTTTATGGGGATTTGAGATCATTGTTAGACAAGGAATAGTATTCATTGTAATTCGCCTCATCTTAAGAACTACCAGCAAGAGGTGCATAGGATAATGGAGCGCTTTGACGCTTTCAATATCACCGCGATCCCAAGAGCAAAAAACGTTCTTGCCGACTCTTTGGCCACAACCGCTTTCTGACTATCACCTTTAGAAGATTATGAAGCCTCCCGATTTACTTTGGAGTTGCTCTACAGACCGTCGGTGCCAAACAATATTTCTAATTGGAAAGTCTTTGAAGGAGATGAGAAAATCATAAACTTCTTAACCAACCAAGACAATTTCAAAGACCTGGACATAGATGATGAAGAATTTCAAGAGAAGACAACTAAGACTAATCCCCGAATAGGAAAAGATGTTGAAAAATTGAAATCCCACACAATCCCTAAGGGGATAGCTAATCTAGAAAGTCGGTTTGATCTAAAGGATCGCTTTAAAGAACCCAAAAACGCAAAGACTAGTAGCTCTTGGCCCCTCCATGAAACTGTGAATCTTGGGACTCTAGAGAACCTGAAGAATGTAAAACTCAGCAAAATTGTATCTAAGGAAGAGAGGAAGGCCTAGCTCAGAGTATTCAGGCAATACCAGGATGTTTTCGCATGGTCCTATAAGGATTTAAAAACGTATGGCACCCGCATCATTCAACACACTATCTTGTTAAAACCTGAAATGAAGCCTTTCTAAGAGAATCTCTGAAAGTACCATCCATCCCTGGAACCTCTCATGTATCAAGAGTTGAGGAAACTTTTAGATGCGAAGATAATTTTCCAAGTTAGGCATTTCTCCTAGGTAGCGAATCTTGTTCTAGTGAGGAATAAGTCAGGAGAAATCTGACTATGTGTAGATTTTTGGAACCTCAACAGAGCTTCAGAAAAGGATAATTATCCTGTCCCACCAATGGAACAAATCCTACAAACCGTTTCAGGCTCGAAGATTTTCTCCTTGCTAGACGGTTTTTCAGGATACAACCAAGTGTTGGTTTCAGAAGAATACGGATTAAAAACTACCTTCCAAACCAAATGGGGAACCTTCACTTATAAGCGCATGCCCTTCAGCTTAATTAACGCAGGAGCAACTTTTCAAAGGGCCATGGACGTGGCTTTGTAGGGACTCATCAATAAGTGTGTGGTAGTTTATTTAGATGACGTAATGGTGTATTCGAGGAATAGAAAAGAACACATCCAACATTTAACTCAGATTTTCGAGAGATGCAGGAAGTACGGTATATCGTTGAACCCTAAGAAAAATATCTTTGTTGTCGAGGAAGGAAAGTTGTTAGGTAATATTATATCCCAAGCAAGGATTCACATAGACCCCGAAAGGATTAAGGCCATAGCTCAACTCTCGCTTCCCATTAACAAGAAGGCCATGCAGTCTTTTTCGGAAAATCAATTTTGTGAGGAAGTTCACTCCCGACTTCGTCGAAATCATCAAACCCTTGCAAAATATTATTCTCAAGGATTCCGAATTCAAGTGGGATGATGAATGGAAAGACGCTTTCAACAATATCAAATCCGCCATCTCCCGAGCCCCAGTGTTGTGAAGTCCTGATTTCAATAGGGATTTTAACTTGTATACTTTCACCTCCGACCAATCGCTCGTCGCGGTTTTCACCCAGAAAGATGACGACAGCAAAGAGGCCCCAGTGTCCTTTATGAGTACTAATCTTCAAGGAGCTGATCTAAATTATCCTACCATAGATAAACATGCCTATGCGGCCTACAAGGAAGTAAAACATTTCAGATCCTACATTCTCAAAAATCACACTAAGGTGATTGTGTCGCACCCTGCGGTCCGATCCCTGTTTACTCAACAAGAAATGGGGGAAAGGAGAGGGAACTAGATGGAAGTAGTCCAGGAATTTGATTTAGACATAAAAATTGCCAAACTAGTAAAAGGACAAGGTCTGTATAAGCTTGCAGTCGAAGCCCAGGATCAAGCAAATGAAGATTCCAGGTGGGAAAACGAAATGGCACTATGGTGCAACGAAGTGGCATACATCTCCCCAACACAAGACTCTGGGTACAAGGATTTGACTTATCTATTGCATCACGGGGCTTGTCCCGAGAACCTCAACCCTAAGGAAAGGAGAGCCCTAAGATTGAAATCTGCACAGTATCGTCTTATAAATTCGGTACTCTTCCGGATCAATTATGATGGGTATTATTGAGATGTCTCGAACGAGAAGACGCCAACAAGGTGCTGACTGAACTCCATGATGGCCCCGTTGGAGGACACTTTGCAGGGAACACCACCGCTCATAAAATTCTGAGAGCTGGATATTATTGGCCCACTTTGTTCAAAGATGCTCATACCTATGCTAGGAATTGTAAGACTTGTGAGATGAGCAATGGCAAGGAAAAAAGGGAAGCAATCCCACTTCAGCCTGAAACAATCTCTAGACCTTTTGAGCAGTGGGGGTTGGATATCATAGGAGAAATTTCACCTAGCTCTTCCAAACTACACAATTACATTCTTACTGCCACTGACTATTTCACAAAATGGGCAGAGGCCATTCCTCTGACTCACGTAAATGAGAAAATAGTAATCCAATTTATAGAACAACAACTGATCATGAGGTTTGGTGTCCCTTATGTTATAGTCTTTGATAATGCAACTTACTTCTCTTCTACCCTATTGACTGAGTTTTCTCTGGACAAAGGAATCATAATCAAGTTCTCTGCAAATTATTACCCTCAGGGAAATGGTGTGGTAGAATCAACCAACAAGAACCTGGTAAGGATACTAAATAAGACAGTTATGGACAACCAAAGAAATTGGCATAATCAACTTCATAATGCCCTGTGGGCCGATAGGGTCACACCCAAAGAAGCCATAGGAAATTCCCCATATTTTATGGTCTACGGACAAGAAGCCATACTCCCAAACGGTCTTTATCTGCCATCTCTCCAATTGGCCCAAGATTCTAATGAGGAACCCTCATCAGCCATACAACAGAGGATCGACACTTTGCTCATGTTGGAAGAAGAAGGAGAAAAGGATAAGTCAAAATTCTTGGCTCATCAACAGATAGTGAAAAGATGGTTTGATAAGCATAAAGCTAAGGAAAAGAACTTTGAAGTAGAATATTTAGTCCTGAAGTGGGATAGGGAAAATGAGCCCAAAGGGAAACATTCCAAGTTTTAGAACCTATGGCTTGGGCCTTTCGAGGTAGCTGAGAAGATTGGGGTAGGTACTTATCGGTTGCAAAATATGAGGGGGAAACCTGATGCCCTCCTAGTAAACAGTCAAGCCCTAAAACAATACTTGCAATAATTAAAATAAAAATAAAAATAAAAGAAGAAGAAGAAAATAATGACTTCGGTCAATACGAATAAAAGAAGTATCGGAGATATCTGCTCTGAGGTTCAGTAATACCTCGAGGGAAAGGGAAGAGGAACAGAGATTCTGCGTCCGCCAAGTGAATCGCCATTTGTTGAGTACTCAACATACCCTAAAAGTTTTGTGACTTTTTCCTTTTGGGTACCACCCTGTAGTTTACTTTTGATCATTTTCGCCTCGGCTTGAAACTGATCCTTCACTTCTCTTATATGTTTCACATTTTAATTGATTAAAAGTTCACTTGAACATATAGTGAAGAATCATCTTAACTCTAAAATACTTAACAACTACTCGAGGAATCGGCGACCCAGATTTTTTCCCCGACTCACAAGAGAATTTTTGCATTGGTGGAAGATGATGATGGAAAAAACCGTTTGGAGAGTCAAAGTAGTCGAATACCGACCCTCATCAGTGTCGACTGATGAAATATTTCTTTCCTATGAATAAACCTTGGGAAGGATTTTTCCGAAGACCGATTCGATTGGCTTCTACATAAAGATGTAATAATATGCACCACACGAAAGAAAGAGTAAACCCCCCTATCGCCAACCCCTATATCATCAACATCAGAAGTTTCATCAATAGCCTATCAATGTAAGTACACACTCTGATAATAATTGATCCCCGATTCATTCACCAAGGGACGTAACATGACGAGACGTTTTGACCCCGGAGTGTGGTAGGTATGTTGCAATTACGATTCTCAGTTAATTCGTGGATCGTGCATTAGTTATTGACTCGTGCAAGAATAAAAAGGAACCGTTAAACTTGTCGATACAATGCATCTCCATCCATGCCTCCGCCATCAACCAATCAGAATTTATCCACAGAAAATCTGATAGTGGTTTATTTTGAAATTGCATTCATTACTCATATTAACTAACTGATATGACTGATAGTATCTCCTAGTTATATTCCTTTCGAGTCATTTTGTATGATCCCATTCTGCGTAACAAGAAGTTCAGGGCAGAAAGGAGAGAGAAGCTAACAGTCCATAGGAAGCGTTCAAAGTCCAGTGAGTATTAAAACCATTATCTTAGCCAACATTACAAGTATGGGTTTGCTTAATTATTTTTTTCTCTCTATTTTATATATTCTCACCCAACGCTACCCTGCACGCATGTTCAAATTACATTTTAAATTGCAGGAATAATGCCTCCGAAGAAGTCGTCCACTAGGAAATCGTCGAGAGCCCCTAAGCTGCAGGAATCAGAAGTAGGAGAAGGCTCCTCCCCATCAGTTACAAGACAATTAGATTTTGTTCCCAAACCAGTATCCATCATTAAGAGAATCACCAAGGAGCCTTTTGTTCAGCCCCCATCTTTCGGAGACACGGAGGCAAGTATTGGAGCCAAGATGGCATTTCCTCATTGGGAAGAATTTTTCAAGAAAATCAAGAAAGAAGAACCCCTCGAATATACCCTGCATAGCAATCCTGAAACGAGGAAGCTCAACGATGAGGTCCTCCCCAATATTTGCAGGGCTTATCTGAACATGGTGGCAAGCCGATCTCCAGCCTTTTTGTGCATTGAGCTCTTGAAGTGGATCATTGACCCTGATGCCCAAAAGTGTTTGATTAATGATGATAACAGCGAGTGTGTCGGAGTCTTCCTGCCATCAGAGGTCCAGAACTACTATAAGCTCAAGATTTTGAGCTAAAGCAGAGCATCGATTTCATCTTAAGTTTCTATGTGTCACACGATACCAGCAAAATCATGTCATCTTGGTGGAGAGAAGACAAAAAATTCACGAACTGGACTGTTGGCTGGTACCCAACGGCCAATCTCAGGGAACCATACATATACCTCATAGCTTTACTTTGCAGGTTACATGGGGAAAAAGACTGTTCCTGATTTTTAGAGGCTTGGATGCCTCTGGCTTTTACGATCGCTATTTCAGGCACAAGCTTCAACTGTGGTGCCATCATCTCCAAACAGTTAAGCACCTGCATAAGACAGGATCAGGAGCTGAAGGAGGGAGATACCCCTGCCTTCTACATGGCTTTGTATCTACTAGACGTGATCTGCGCCATGAACACCTTTGCTGGGATGAATCTAAATTGGCATCCTTTAGAGCTAGTTGTCCATGTATACTTCAACATCCTATGGGAAAATAGGTACAAAAAATCCTATGTTGTTATCTGTGATCAATTTATTGCACGCATCTACTCCTTTCTCTTCAGAAGAGAGTGCCCTAGATTATCAGATGAATTAAAGACGTTTATAGCCAAAATTGGCCATTGGTATTTGGAAGAACGGGAAACCTACATCAGAGTTTTTGGTGCCAGAGGAGCACCCCACTTATTACCCATTTATGTTTCCTACCGGCTAGTGTTAGGGGAAATTTGATATCAAACCATCCTGCAAGGATACAATGCAACTTTAGTAAAATACAAGAAGCAGGATTTCATACCATATGGGTTTCATATTGGGTTCTGTGTGGTCAAAGATATCGTGCATGCTAAACAACTCGGTCTAGGTCAATTGGAATTTCGGTTCCAAACTGGTCGATTTCACAGACACGATCAAAAGGGATTAGTTCTACAGCACGCATCACAGCTATCACCCTATTGGCCCTATGCCCACGACCAGTTCGAAGATGAGATATTTCTTGAAAATGCCCAATACTGGAATGTGGTGACATCCAGGAGGGTTGATCCTCAACGAACCAGGTTTAGAGATATGAGCCACAAAGAGCAATCAACATTTCTGGAGCAGACAGTTCAAGAAATTAGCCGACGCCCGAGAGAAGTAGTTGCACATGAATTGGATGAAGAAATAAGTGATCCTGAAGAAGACATTGAAGCCACGGGAATTCACCAGGAATTCCTGGTAAAAATCAGGGAACTTCTAGAAGATCAAGCTACAAGATAAAGGGATACATTGTTGTTCAACAAACCGAGTTGTTGATGAAACGGATGCGGGATGACCTGTACCTTTTAATACGACATGAAGCCTCAACTCGTTTTCAGAGTATCCCGACGGAGTCAAATGATCCTGAATCCATAGTCCCCGACAACACCCATGGGTTCGGCAACCCTGAACCCTCAACATCATCAATTGATCCTTCGGAAGAAGGGACAACTCAACTAGAGACAGGGTGGGTCTCGATAGAGACACAAGCGCCCAATCCCTTGAGTACTCTTATACATATTTACAGCGATGAAGAGAGTCTAGAACCAGCTCACGGCACCCCGGTGTGAGTCCAAGAAGAAAAGGATCCCGAGAAAATCACTTCCTCTGAGCCCGAAGTCCAAGACAAGTAGGCCTCACAAATAGAAACAGGGTTCGAAGGTGGCCTCAACACAAGAGATTCCAACAAAAAGGAAGCAGAAGCAAGACCAAGTGGAGAAACTACGCAAAAGAGAATCAGCAGCTCTATGGCTAGCGAACAAGTAAGCAATGAGTCTATGCCCGATGCCTCCATCACACCCAATATTCAAGTCCCAAGAAAATGACAAGCAGAGGACGGTTCCGCAAAACAGAGCGAAGAAATTCGAGAAACCACTCTTGAGCGAATATACACCACAGGTAGTTTGAGGAACAACCTCTCATGGGGAGATCAACAGATACCAGAACCCGTAGACGAAGTAGCAGATATGTATGCGATCTCTTACGATCAAAAGAGGAAGGCCATTATTCAAAGGACCATGAAGAGGTGAAGGATCACTTTGGATCAATCCATCATGGTTACCATAGAAGAGAACCTAATCATCACTATAGATGTTCGCACGTCCGAACTGATCAGCGTAGGAAAATCCCTCTTAGATGTCGCCCAGGAAAGATCCAGGAGAGATGAAAAGGAACTAGCCAACACCCGGGAGGAGCTCGAACACCTGTGCCATCTTGTCAAATACTATAAAGGGGCCACACAAACCACTGCATATCTGAAGGAAGAATTCAACGGAGTTTATAATGAGTTCAAGAAGGAAATGCACCTGTTGACTGAGAACATAGTCAAATTCTAGGAGGATACTCTTATGGCACTCACGACATGCAAAGAAATGGAAAAATGGCACTAAAAGGCACGGTTAGCGGTAGAGAGACTCAAATACATTGAAGCGGTCCAGTAGGGGTGAGAAAATGAAAATCATGGCATTTGGCTGGTTGGAAAAAGTAGTTTCAACCACATGAAGTAATCCACTAAATATTGGGAGAAGATAACCCACGACCCACACTGAGAAATCCAAAATCAATGGGCCAAGTGCCAAAAACACTGGGGTAAAATTAATAAAATAATGAAAGATGTCGGTCTCCTCGAATTCAGCACTCCTGATGAATTCACTAACCTAAGTGATGTGTTCAAGATGCACTCCATACAAGACTCACTCTAGGCCGAAGGGTGTGCAAAAGTCATTGATGCAATGCCAGGACAAGTGCAACAATTCGCAGGCCATCTGATCCAAGCTCGAGCCATGTTGCAACTGCTGAACTCCAGTTTGGTAAAATACCAGGCGCATGCAGTAGACATCAGAGGAGCATATGTTGCCTCTATGGAACAACATAGGTTCCCATGGGCTCAAACCTGTGAAAATATGTTTGTCAACTGGTTTGAATATGAAAGAAGCCACCCTTTTCAAGAGACATCTCAGGTGGACCGTTGAAAGAAACTAATGGATGATCACTCTACATGGAAATTTTTGTTTGGCCTAAATTGTATTTAGCCATTAATTACAGTTGAATTTTAGATTATAAATAGAAACATTGACCGATGAGTAAAGCGTCGATGGTTGTTGTAAGAACTCCCCTCTTTTTTTCATAATTATTTTGAGACTGATGTGAATTGAGAAGTCTTTATGGACCAAATACAAGCTATTTTCATCAGATGTATGTGATTGGAGTTGGAGAAGAATTACTTCCTTTCATGTTCCATGAATGATGCAATAAATGAGTAAGAGCAATTAATTTTGTTGTCAAGTTATCTGGCGCAATGTCTTGATGTTCTTTTCTTTAATGATGAGGATAAATTGTTGTGTTGTTATGTGATGAATTTTATGGTAGATGAATTATTTTGCTTACCATGATCTTGATTACTTATGTGTTTTATCCTGTTAAATTAGTTTTTTCTCAGATAGTAATTGGATGCTCATTTGGTTAATGTATTAGTACTAGGCCCTGTGGCATAGAATCATTGTCTGCATGTTTGAGCAGCGGGTTATCCCATGCTCGACCTCTCCCCTCTAGTTAAAACCTCTATCTTGTTATTTTTCAAGTTGGTTTATACTAGCTTTCCTCTCTCATATCAGCCCCACCCAAGAGAAATACGGAAAAGGAATGGTCCTAACTGAAGGAAGAGCCTTCACCGAAAAACACAAAGCCCATCGATAATTTGGCCAGATCGCAAGATCTGGAGAACCATTCCACTCCAAATGCTATAGAGTCTAATTGGGCCTCGGTGGTGGGTTTGGTTCATGCTATTGAATCAGGGGATTTAGGCCCCATCAACACATTCCTCATCCCTGAATTCTAGGCTTATGGCTTTTGGGAGGGCCCCCGACACATCCATCTCTATGAAAATACTTCCATATGATGTGTATCTCCATTTTAGGGTTGCTTCCACTGTCTTAACATATTTTCCCAACTTGTTCCTGTTGCTTCGAAGGTGGACAAAATCCAGTAGTCTAGCGTTAGGGAGTAAAACCTCGGCCAGACTGGGACATTTTTAAAGGTTTCTTTCTCTGGGGAGAATTTTTCCTTCCACGATCGCATGTACAACCCTATTGATGTGTGGAAGTATGTCCCCCCCTCAAAGACTTTATCTTTTTCCTCTAGGTTCATCAAGACTGTTGTGAAGAACCCTTTCGATCCTAGGTGGAGTTCCACTTCTCCACTTGGCTTCCAATGATATTTTATCCAGCTGTGCAACGTTCTTTCTGTGGGCCGCAACCCCATGAATTTGAAAATTAGGGCATGCATATTCATCTCATCATGATAGAGTTGTGTTTGTGGGTGTTATAACCCTAAATTGCACCACACATGCTTACCTGGCATTAGGCCAACTCATATATCCTTTCTTTGCCAAAAACACTGTTGAATAGCTCTTTGAAAATCCTCTTGTATAAAGGCCCATGTGCCCTAACCCATTACTGCACGTGTGTACAGGCTGGCTGACCCAAAACAGCCTGCGTGGACTGACAAAAGCATGAAAAAAGGAAATTTGCTGACGAAATAAAAAGCTATGGGTGAGTTAACTGAAACTCCCGGCCATGCATGGCCGAGGGTTCGTCCAAATACCTAGCTCCTTCTAGCCTATAAAAGAAGGGGTAGGGGTACCATTTGGAGGAGGAAAAATATAGCAAAGAAACTCTGCCCATTTACGTATTCCCATTGTCCCAACCCTTTATCCTTTCCTTATGCCAAAGGAGATTCAAAGCAAAGCAGTTGAAGGGCAGAAGAAGACAAGCCTAGGATCAGGTTCAAGGAGTGGTGGTCGGTCTCAACTTTTGTAAGTTGACTCATTCGAAGTAATAAAGAAAGTGCTTTTCCCGTCCCAATTCACGAACTGTTCATAGTTTGATTAGTATATGTTTGATTTCTAACCCGTTAGTATATAAGTAGTATGCATGCATAGTTGTTTCTCATCTTGAATGCAGGTCAGCTTTGGAAGGAATATTGCGAACAAGTAATCAAGCACAACGGAGGATCGACATCAAACGCTGGTAACGAGGTAGGTTGATCTTTCCATGCATTTACTAAGAAAAGGGGATTTAAATCTAGGGATGAAGGTAGAAAGTAATTTCTATTCGGTCATATCTGCATGCAAATTCTAAACTCTATTTGCTAGTCTGTAGGGTGTTTTTCCCCAACAACAGAATTGGCGACTGTACTGGGGATAACTCTCTAGGGTTCTTGGAAGTTTATTTAGATTTTGGGTAGTTTAAAGACTAGTTTTTCTTGCCTGTCTTTTCTTTTCATTTCTGTAAGGTCTGAGCTAGCAGGGAGTCTAGTTTTCCATACCAGCTTTCCCTGAATTTTGCTTGACTATGTTTTTCGGGACCCACAGAGGTACACATGGCCTGCACAAGGTATGCACGCATGTACCTGTGCCCTATCCTCTTACAGCCCGTGTGTGAACGCTAGTTGTAGAGGTAGCAGTAGCATGTAGAGTTCATAGAACCTTAGAGGCAATCCTCCTCTTCCTTGTCAGAATCACACGTTCTCAGGCGGTTTTTTGGAATTTTGTTTGAGTCTTGTTTGCTAGCAGTCCTATCTCAGATTTGTTTTTGTCTTATTATTTTTTCCTTGCATTATTTGTTTTCTTGTTAAAAAGAGTATCCAAACCTTCAGGGGATCCTAGTTATCAATATCAGTGGTCTTTTCCTAGTTTGGTCTGTCTGTTTTCATTTTTTCTTAGAGTTTAGATATACACATGGCCTGTATAAGGTCAACCCGCGTGTACACGCCCTCTGTCTGTTAGAAAAACAGGACCGCAAAGCAATAAAATAAAACAAATGCAGAAACAAAACACAGAAGATACACAATACAAGAGAGACACAGATTTACGTGGTTCACCCAGTGTGGGCTACGTCCACCAGAGAAA
>JZKD02S1674015.1:354487-367300 GCA_000966675.3 Picea glauca
AATCTCTTCATTAGAAATACCTTATTGGACGCCGAGGGTTTTTCATACAATTTGGCCAACACATCCATCAAACCCTTCGTTGTCTTTTCTTTCAAGATATTGAAAGCCACCGACGTTGCCATGCTCAGCCGTATGGTTCCTAGAGCCTTTCTGTCAAGAATCTCCCATTCTTCATCCTTCATGGGTACCGACTTCTTTGCTACTCCACTCAATCGTAGGAATAGATCCTTCTGATATAAATAATCTTCCATCTGCATCTTCCATAGCTGGTAGTTTTGGCTGTTAAATTTCTTGACCCTAAACTTTCCATCTTCCGACATTGCTCCCACTCGAACCAAGAACCATATTTTCCTGGGAATTACATTATGCTTTGTTACCAGTTGTTATAACAACAGGACCGCGGAGCAATAAAATAAAACAAATGCATAAACAAAACACATAAGATACACAATACAAGAGAGACACAGATTTACGTGGTTCACCCAGTGTGGGCTATGTCCACCAGAAAAATTGCCAGGTCCTTTCTTTATTATTATCCAGCAAAATGAAGGGATACAACCTACAAAAAAACCCACTATAACTTCCTCTTCTTTCTCTCACAGTCTCCTCTCTCAGAATACAATACTCGCCAACCTCCATAGCCGCAATACATTTCCCTCATAAAAGAGGGTTTCATTCTAAGGAAAAAAACCCTAACATAATCTCTATCATTAGATCTGTGACCTTATAATGAACGGTCCAGATTTACAATGAAATTACAATATACTTTTACAAGGCAATTTTTGCTTCGGGGGCCCGCTTGCCCCCAAACCCCCCAGCCGGAGGGATAGCCTCCCTGGACCCCGCAGAGGGGGTACCCCCCCTCATCACTCCCCCGCGTGGAAGAGTGTACATACTTCTGGGGTGTAAATACTTCATGCGGTATAAACATGGCTGAAAGTAAAAGACCTCTAAATCAGGGAGATAATCAGGCTCCACAACCAACATTGTCTATGTTTAGCACGTGTTCGCACGTGTGCTATTTGAGTAACAGTCGCGTGCTTGTACAGGATACTTTTTGTTTAGGGTAAGGCAGTCATCCTTTCCCTTGATAAGAATTATTCCTCTCAGGTGTTTGAATCTCTGTTTGAACAGTCAGTAGATTAGGATTGATTTTACCCTTAGCTTGCTTTTTCTCATTTAAAACGTTGTCAGAAAATAAAATAAAAATACGGTTTTTAGACAAGTGTGAGAGTCATTGTTTTTACAATTGCTATTGTTTGATTTGTTAATCTGATTCTTTGTGATCTACGACTAGGCCAGAATTGTTTTTCTTGATTTTTTGCTTGTCGGTATTTTCTCTTTCTTGCTTTACTAACATTTAAAATAAAATAAAATCTTTTCGTTTTCATATTTGGTTGAACAGTGTGTTTCTGCATTATTAGGCCAGGGAAAAGTCTTTTATTTCATAATTTTTTGCAGTTTACTTAGTTCATAAGTAGCTCGTAGTCGAGTGAAATTCCTTTGAGTTTGTTGTCCAAAATCTTAGAAAAGTTAAAAAATCTTTCTTTTGAAAAGTTGTTAAAATTTTGCATTCAGTAAAAGTTTTGTTTCCAGCTTTTTTATTCATTTTTTTCTTTCGTCTTTTACACATCATCAGTTTCACCCTCATACCCCTTGACGTAATACAAAGCCATAAAAGTAACGTTAAATTTAAAATCTACTAGACTTTTGTGTTTGTAAGGTTCACAAACTAGTTCAGGACTAGGGCCTTGGATTAGGTTGGAGAGGAAACTCTTCAAGGCCATTTAAAATCAAACATTGGAGCCTGAGATAGGGAGTGTCTAAGTCCAGTTTCATGGAAGTTATCTGGGACCCCCCTATAACACATGGGATAAACACGAGTTCGCGTGCGGAAAGGTAGCGAAGATAACCCCTCCAAAGCCGGACCAATCGTAGTGGAGAACACATATAGAGGGCTTGTTTTGGGATTCCGTCGTTTGCATTTTCCACGGGGCTTCGTGGGTCTCGAATCCGTTCGAGGTCCTCAGTTGTCTTCCAGACCATTTTCTCTCTATACCCTTGACAGGTTTCGGGCTCGATACCCTGCTCATTGTGGTCTACCCGACTTTCGGTTGTACCCGCCTGGTGACTATTCGCATGCTGGCAACCTAGTTGCCAATATTTGTTAGGGACATACACAGGTGACTGGGAGGGTATACCGCAGTACCTAGGACAGACATCGGGCCACGCTTTACAGAGTATACCCAGAGGGTTCTTCTGTGTTCGAGTTGCACTTGCACCGGTAAGTTTCTCTAGTGTTGGTTGTTGTAACTGTTCTTCCAATTAATTTAGTGTTTGCTTGTCTTATCTTCTAGGGACTTTCTTTTCTTAGTGTGTGTTACTTTTGATCATTTAGACTACCTTAGAGTGTCTTGGATCTTCTCACATAGTGGAGGATCCGGAGCTCCGCTGGTCACGAAGTCTTCTTGGCCTGCCGCCAGTTACACTGGAGCCACCCCCGCCACCATTAAGGCGGAAGCTAGACCAAAAAGGGTCTTTTGAAGCGACTGGGTTACAAACCATTGTGCCCAAACAACCCCCAGAGGAATCGACCATTCTGGACCTTGAAGCAACCGCTCTTGGCTCGGTTGAAACCCCAACCACTGATTTCTTGGCACCTTTTATTGTACCAATTCAATTTCACGAGCGCCAGACAGTGTCGCACACAGAAATGGAAACAAATGTTGTTACTCCTTCTGGGAATTCTTCAATTCCCACCATGGTTGTCACCATAGGAGAGTCGTCATCTCCTAACTTACTGTCGTCGATCCGAGCCACCATGGTCTCGACCGCAACTACTTTGCACAGTGGTTCGAACCTGTCTTTGGTGGAGACCACAACCCCTTTCACACCTAGTGCGACAAGCCCTTCGTTCTCATATGGTATGCCTAGTTCGGGTACAAGTCCTCTACTTTCCTACTCCACTTTATAGACTTTCGGTCTAGGGGTAGGGAGCTCTAGCGCTCCTCTGCAAGGTCACATGGGGGGCACTCATGTCCCTTTTAACGCTTTTCCTTATGGAGGAGGTCATATCCCTCCTTCGTCCCCTTCACTCGGTGGTTCGCATCAGCAATCCGCCAGGCAACCTACACACAATAGTTTATTTGGAGCGGGGAGTCAAGGACCACCTTCGCATAGTATGTCGGTAGGTTCGACACCACTTTCATGGAACGAAACGTTTGGTAACAACACCTTCTCGTCAGTCGCTTTCTCGACTAGGGGAAACCCCATTTTTGGACAATCTACTCCTGTGCAGGGTACTATTCCTGCACAGGGGGCAAACCTAGCAGGACCTTGGAATTCAAGGCAAGGATCTGTTCCCTCCTCCAAAATGTCGATCTGGGGTAATTCTTTCCACAATCAATGGAACCCCGGACAAACTACTATGCCTATCCCCATGGGACCAACATGGGGTAATCCTTCCCAAAGTCCTTCGAATACAATGCATGCCCAACAATATATGTCATATCTGGGAAATCAATCGATGATGTCTCCACATATGCAAAATCCTTACGCTGGCCAGAGCCATGGTTTCTACCAGAATCTGAGCCAACAGCCAAAATTTTCCCAGCAACCTGGTGCCAGTCAAACTCTAGGACCCTTTTTCCCAGGTTATCAGCAGCAACCCAAACTACCATTCCTGGCAACTTTACACTTGCCAGATTTGACAAGGTTGTTGAATGACCCTATTTGTCATGATCCGCGTTGGCCTCCTATGCCGACGAAGTTTCCTTCGTACATTCCAAAGTTTGAAGCCAAGCCTAATGAAGACCCAGGAGATCATGTGACTACCTTTCATCTTTGGTGCTCATGTAACTCATTGAAAGATGACTCCATACAGTTGTGATTGTTTCAATGTACTCTCATTGGGAGTGTCGTGAAATGGTACATTGAGCTCGATCGCTCAAGATACTCTTCTTTTGGGGAACTGGTGATGGATTTCCGTAACCATTTCCAGTTACCTGTGAGATACGACGTTGGCACAGAGCTGCTCACTAATTTCAAACAGACAACAGTGGACCATATCTCTGATCACATCTGAGAGTGGAGACGTCGAAAAAGTTTAATCAAGGTACCAGTCCTACCAACATTCTTGCTAGAGTGGTTCCTTAAGTCTTTGGTCCCACGGTTATCCAAAGACGTCGCAACATCTGGAGTTTTCTCCAAAAATGTGCCATCATGAGGGCTCAACAGTTTGAGCTCATCTATTCTCAGTCTGGTTTATTATACAACATTTTTCCAGATGCACCACGTTCAATACTAGATAAAACTAGACAGAGAGTTGGACCACATGTCGATGGTATTGTTGGTTCAGCACAAACCAATCCCATTGAGCAATTGACAAAATAGTTGCAGCAGTTATCCATACAACACACAGTGGCCAGCCAAACTACTGCTTTGGCTGCTCCCCCTACCCAAATGTTAGAAGTACACACAGTACATTCGACTAACCCAAAGGTCGCCCAACGGCCTGAAGGGAAGAAAAAACAATGAAAGAAGGGTAAGGGGGATAAAAAACCCACTGATAATGATGGCGGGGACAACACGGAAAAATAGAAGGTGAGGTATCCATGCAACTTGTGCGTGGAAGACCACCCGACCCATCTATGTCCTCGACTTGCAGAGGCCCAAAAATTTGTCATGCAGCAACAGCAGGCAGTGTTGACTAATTCATTTCAACATGGGAAAAATCTAACTCAAGCCTCTGCAAGTACGGAAGGGGGCAACCAAGAAACCTGCCCACCTCCGAACAACCCCTCATCCACGAACGTATATATGGTTAGGGGTGATTCTTTCATATCGACTAGAGCACACGATTATAGTAAACCAAGCCCTTCTAAGAAGGGTAAAGAAGCTGACCTCCCATCTCTTCCTCTACAGATTGAGAAGACGTTTGGAGAAACAATGACACGCATTCCAAAAGGTGCATTTAAAAAATATTCTCATAACCCAAACGCAAGGGCCACTCAGAACTACTCTGTGGTGGAGGATTTATCACAAAGCCCTTGTGTGATGTCTGCTTTGGAGGTCCTCAAAAGTTGCCCTTCTCAAAGAAAAGCCTTGTTAACCGCATTGGGCTCTACTGAGACTTGTAATATGGGTACCATCATATTAGATACAACTGACTTAAAACCTCTTATGCCTTACCACGTAGCATTTCAGATAGTAGTGGCTTACCCCACGAAAAATTTTACTCAGAATATCTTCCGAACGGTGGTCGACAAGGGCGCCTCGACATGCATTATGTCATTGGCATGTTGGAAGGCCATTGGCCAACCCGTTTTGTCTCCATCACCTACTCTCCCCACTGCTTTCGATGATCATTCGTTCTGACCACATGGCATCGTTCCTTCTTTTCCCATGCAGTTAAGAGGGAAGACCGTGTGTGTCGAAGTAGAGGTAGTCGATGCTCCCCTGATTATAACCTCTTGTTAGGACGGAGTTGGACTTATGCTATGCAAGTTGTGGTTGCTACAATTTTCCGGGTCTTGTTGTTTCCACACGAGGGTCGGATAGAGACCATCGATCAATTGTCTTTCTACAGACCTGACCCAGCTTTGGAGGCATCCACGGTCTCAATGATTGATAATCCTCAACCAGGTGTCGTCAACATAGGAGTTGGTTTGTGCCATCCTTGATGGGTACCTTCGATTACCCACCTCCTCAGGGCGATATCAAATTTATATCTAATCACCATAAGGTTCAGATTTTTCAAGTTTTGTTGTTTCACATGACTTACTTCAAAGATCCATGGATTCTTCCTTCCCCATTAGCCACGATGGATGAGACAGGGCACCCAAGCATGTCCATGCCCTTGTCTATCACTGAAGTAGCGTACTCTTTAGTCCAGCAAGCTTCAGCTAACACTGATCCGACTCCTGCACAAGAGTTAGATCCACTTCTAGAGCCTATTTGGGCTCAGGGTTCTCTCGCTAGCGTCGATTCGTTAGACTTAGTCTTGCCTTCTGATGAAGTAGTAATCGAAGCAATGACTAGTCCGAAAAAACCTTGGGAAGATCTTCATCACAGATCATATTTTCTCCCAGAGTTAAGCCGAATCGAAGCAGGAGAATTCACCATGACCATGATGAGAGATCAGTCGTGTCCTATTAATCTCTTAGCTACACATGAAATTTATGCTGAGGGAAATATGGAAACTATCGCTGAAACTATACCAATCAACATCTCCCGAAACCCTGACATCGTGGAGAACGTCTTCGTCGGAGTAGATTTCTCCCTTGAAAAGATTCAAATCTACACGGATCTTTTCAAAGAATTCAGCGATGTTTTTGCCTGGTCTTATGAGGAAATGCCAGGTATCGAACCAAAAATAGTTGAACATGAAATGACAACGTATCCTAATGCCAAGCCTGTTCGACAGAAGCTTTGTCCAGTTAATCCCAAGAAAGCAGCAGCCATCAAGATTGAGGTCGAGAAATTTCTAAAGGAAGGTTTTATCTATCCTACCTATTTGACTCAATGGGTGTCAAATCATGTGCCGGTCAATAAAAAACAAGGCACGATTCGTGTATGTACCGATTTCCGTGATTTGAACAAGGCATGTCCCAAAGATAATTTTCCAACACCATTCATTGACCATATTATTGATGAATGTGTTGGTTGCGAAGCCTTTTCTTTCATGGACAGTTTTTCGGGATATAATCAAATCCAAATCAAACCTGAAGACCAACACAAAATGGCATTCATTTGTCCTTGGGGTACATTCGCATAATCGTAAGATGCCTTTTGGTCTTAAAAATGCTAGAGCCACCTTCCAGCGGGCCATGTATTTTGCTTTTCATGATCTCAAGCATATAGTCTAGGCCTATCTAGATGATTTAGCATCACGATCTCGCAAGAGAACGGATCATCCTACACACCTTAGACTAATCTTCGAACGTTGTCGCTACTTTAGGATTCACTTGAATCCAAACAAGTGCAGCTTCTGTGTAACGTCAGGACGTTTGTTAGGTTTCATCGTATCAACAACAGGGATCATGGTCGATCCTCTCAAGGTGGAGGCAATAATCCAGTTGCCCCCCCCCCCATGTACAATCCTACAACTTATGAGTCTACAAGGCAAGGCAAACTTCTTATGACACTTCATCGCCAATTATGCCGAAATCACCAAGGGATTTATGCGCTTACTGAAGAAAGACGTTCCCTTTTTCTGGGACGAAGCTGTTCAATGCTCTTTCGACGAATTAAAACACGCCCTCACAACTACACCTCTGCTACAGCCACCTAATTATAACAAATATTTCTTATTTTATCTGGTTGTTGCAGAGTCAACCATTGGCATGGTTTTAGTTCAGGAATATGATTCATTTTCAGAATACATGATCTATTACCTGATTCGAGGCCTCGTAGGACCGGAACTCAATTATTCTCATATCGAAAAACTTGCGTTGGCAGCAGTTCATGTTGTTCAACGATTTCGTCATTATGTTCTGTTTCGCAAGACCACCGTCATTGTTGTCATGAATCCATTCCAGTACATGTTGACACGATGGGTTATAGGCATAAAAATCAGTAGATGGATAGTCATCCTCCAGGAATTTGACTTAGACTTCATTTTAGCAAAGTCCAAAAAGTCATTGGTCTTCGCAGAGCTTATTTCGGAACTTTCGGTTGAGTCAGGTGACGTTGTGCCTAAAGAATCGCCTATCTGGGGAGATATGTTTTTGATCACATCTTCAGATCCCTGGTACGGAGATATAATTATCTATCTCCAGACTTTGAAGTGCCCCACTTCTGCTTCTTATGATGAGCGTCGGCGTATACGCCATCAGGCTAAGAATTATCTCATACTCAATGATACGTTGTATCGAAGAGGTGTAGACTGCATCTTACGTCGATGTCTCACACATGAGGAGGCAGTCATCGTGATCAACGATTTCCATACTGGATCTTGTGGCGGTCATTTGTCTGGGTTGGCAACAGCCCAAAAAATTCTACGAGCGGGTTACTTATGGCCGATGCTTATCAAAGATTGTATATAATCAATCAAGAAGTGTCATATGTGTCAAGTCTTCTCTAGGAATATGAGGGCACATCCCGCTCATATGTTTCCTGTCATCACAGTTGGTCCCTTCACAAAGTGGGGGATTGATTACACTACTTGCAACCCCCTGTCAGCAAGGGGACACTGCTATATCATCGTAGCTGTAGACTACTTCACTAAGTGGGTCGAAGCTATGCCAACATTTAAAGATGATGGAGAGACTGCAGCTCTCTTCTTATTCAACCAGATCATAGCAAGGTTCGGCGTCCCGAGAGAGATTGTTATTGACCATGACAGTCACTTTTAGAACCAAATGATGACCGAATTAACATCAAAGCTTGGGTTATGGCAAGAGCATTCATCACCCTACTACCCCCAAGCCAATGGGCAGGTGGAAGTTGTAAACAAAACTCTTAAGACTATTCTACAACGAACTATCAGCTCATCCAAATCAAATTGGCATTTGATTTTATACTTGGAATTATGGGCTTACGGAACATCTGTTAAGACTACAACTAGTTTCTCACCTTTTCAAATCGTTTACGGGCTGGAGGCAGTCTTGCCCATCGAATGTCAGATCCCATCTCTAAAATTTGTAGTACAATTATTGCCAGACACTTTTCCACTTGAAGAACAGTTAGTACACCTTGAGCAGCGTCGTGATGCAGCCCTAGCCAACGAGGCTCACAAACATAAGTTCAAGTGTCAGTATGATAGGTCCGTTCATCCTCGGGTTTTCTCTGAAGGCGACCTTGTCCTGGTCTATGACCAAGATAAGGACCTCCTGGGGGCAGGAAAATTCAAACCCATGTGGTTCGGACCCTTCATCATAAAAGAGGTATTAAAAAAGGGCACTTATCGTTTGGTTGATTTTGAAGGGAATGCTTTGGCGGAGCCTAGAAATGGGATCTACCTCAAGAAGTATTACTCATAGGCAGGTCACTGTGGGTAACTTTTTGTAACATATGTATAGTCTTTGTACTATTACCTTTTAGTTTCTTTTAAGTGTTATGGACGTGTCATTGATGTTATCTTTCGTCAATATGGCAGATGTCAAGTGATTCTGAGGTGTTCGTTGGGTATGCAGACGGTGCTATTTGGCACACTCGGAGGCTTGCCTCCGCAGCTTGGGTAATCTTTACACCTCAGGGCCAGTTGTTATCTTTCGGAGGTATATGCTTAGGTGACACCACAAATAATGTCGTTGAGTATAGTGCATTTATTGAGTTGCTTCGTAACACTTTATCATTGGGTATCTCTCATCTCCAAGTCTATCTCGATGCTCAACTGGTTGTGTCTCAGCTAAACAGAGTATACCGGGTTCATGATCCAACCTTACACCGACGATTCCTTAGGTTACATCTCTTAGAATGAAACTTTGATTATATTACATATTTTCATGTTCCTAGGAGATTAAACCAAATTACAGATACTCTAGCTAATCAAATTTTAGATTGGCATCTTGCACACATATGAAAGAACATTGACATAAGCATGTAAATACATTTTTGCACATGTGATCCATAAGACACAAAAGATCAAAAAACCATATATAACATCATAAAATAACCAGAGTACATAGATGGACGCAAGTGCCTAAAAAATGGGACTAATAATGAGTCACAGGGCTTATGCCCTAAAAAAATATATACAGATAGTGCTTGTGGCACGTAAAAAGTATAAATAGGTTTAGGGCCTATGGGCCCTGTTATAATAGTCCACGGCATGGGCTAAACGCCTAAACAATCGGACCCACGTCTAAGGTGCCCCCACTACATGAGGCTGCATGGATGGCGGTAGGTCCTCTATCTCTACCATCGGGACTGTGCGAGTGAGTGCAGTGAAGTTCCGCTCAACTTGTCTAAGGACCCTCTCAGCCTCCCCGGCTATGAGGTTCCCTGCTACTGCTGGTCCCCCAGCGGCAGCTGCGACTTCTGGCCGAGGACGACGCCTGTTCCGTGCATAATCGGCAAGTCGCACGGGTCTCACATCTTCATGCAACAAACATATACCCATCAAATACTCTGGCATACAAAAAAATGATATATATAATAAAAATGACATAAAAATTACATATACAAACAAAAAAAACTACAAAGGTGGAGACTTACCCATCTCCCCTCGCTCCTCACTAGGAGGCACGGGTATCGCAGGATCTCTAGAAAAGTCTATCCCTGCATATGGGTAAACCTCGATCACAGGGATCTGCCGTGATAGCCATGCAAAAATGTCATCGTCGAAGGACTCATTGGTCCTTCCACCACCCTATCACAGCAGTAATACTGCCCATCTACATATTGTAGGAAAAGAGGCCAGATGTCCTCGTACCACTTCCCGAGGACTAAAGCTCGAAACTCTCTCAAAGAAGAAGGAACACAAAATCGTCTTGAACCCAAATTTCCTCTGTGTCCAATGTCGGCAATCTGTCAATTGCCTCTTCATACACTCAAGTAGTGTGGTACTCCAGTCAAAAATCTGTGCATTCAAGCACTCGATAGCATAGTTCATTTTTGTGCGAGACGCCTGATGCAAGGTTGTTGAACCGATAATCCTCCCAATCAGTAATAATATCGCCTGCAGCGACAGGTTAGTGATCTTACTGATGGGCACCTGGGAGCTCACACGGTTTGTCCCAGCCTCACAGTGCTCGGCTATCAGTTTCGCTATGTTATGCAGTCCCACAGGAAATGTCCTGAAATTGACTAGTTCCCCTCTCCTTGAGAGGTCAGTCAAAAAATAGATATCCTCAGTGGTGGGCACCAGTGATTTCCCCTCTAGCATGAAGGCCTTTGCATTAGGGTGCCAGTAGTCAATCAAGTAATTCATGAGCCTTGGTTGCGCTTGCATAAATGGACACAGGAAGAACTTAAGTAAACCACATTGTATTAACACGGCCACGACATTCGGATCTCCCGCAACTAAGTCACTAATTGCTTCATGCTCCCTTTCCCTCCACTAGACATACATCCTCCCAACACAACAAAGTTCAGGAGGGTCAGTGCTTGTGCTTTAGTTTTTTTTTGCTATAAAAGGGGGGTCTACGCGAGCTGTAGAGGCGACAATCGCGAGCAGACTTTACTCTGCCCGAGTGTACATGCGGCCTGTCCAGAGACAGCCCGCGTGTACCTAGGGCCGACCTTTTAAAGGTCGACGCCCACCCAAAAAATGAAAGCAAATGCAAAATTGAAGAATTGAATAGCTAGATAGGGGATTTTGTACTTACTTGGTCCAAGCAGAAATTCGTTTCGTCCACTGTAGCTCCCGGAATCACCATTTTTAGCAAAGGGGGTCTTTTGGCTCCAGAGTCAATTTCCAAATCAGCTTCTATTTATAGACTTTTTGGCCTCTTTTTGTCACTTTTTTGGCCTCCCTTATTAGTTTCTTTATACCAAAAACCATTTAGAGTGATTCAAGAGTTATATGGGAGGGATTTGATCGGGTATTGGGACACTTTTTTTGAGTTTTGAGAATATTTTGACGGTCCATGAAATTTTTTTCAAGAATCAACTTGAGCATATAAGTTAGGTTACTACCCTGACTTTTGCGTCTCGTTGTCTTTTTCCTCTGCCATAGGATCGATCCCATCAGGTTGTGACACAGAACCATTATATCTGCTTTAAAAGTGTCGCAACTTGGCGGTAGAGCTTACCAGAACATGGATGCCCTAGGTAGGTCCTAGTTGCATTATGGTGTCCATGTCGTCTCTAAAACACTGTAGGCTCGGAAGTCCTTATAGTATTTCCTGAATATTAGTTTGAGCCTCATTTGCATGATTCGTCTTCACTCTTGGTCTCACCCTCAGGACTCCCAAAAAATAACGGGTCTCCTTTTAATCCCTTTTCAGATCCTCTAAACATGAAAAGATTGTCGAGCGATCTTGTGGCCGTTCATGCTCGTTAAACTGAAATTTGAAGTCACGTCTGTCCGGCGGTAGTTTACCCCTTTTTTGGTCTGGACGGTCAATTGTACAAACAAAGGTATACTCTATGGAACGTTCATTCTTTAGAAGAGTACTCTCAGGTATAATTGTATCCCTTTTTCGGGCCTAAGGGACTAAACTTACGAAAAAGAAACCCCCACAGAGTCCATAGTTAAGCTCTTTTCAGACTCCCTAAAATTGAAAATATCGCCGAGTGACCTTATTCTTTCACACTCGTTAAATTGGTCCAGAACAATATTCCTGACGGAGTCCATAGTTAAGCTTTTTTCAGACTCCTTTAAAGTGAAAAAATGGTCGAGTGATCTTGTCCTTGTCACACTCGTTAAAATGGTTTTGAATCGACATCTAATCGGTGCTAGTTTACCCCTTTTTCGAACCGACTAGACTATCTTCGAAAAAGGTACCCCAATGGAGTCTCCTTTTATGTTTTTTTAGACTATCTAAATATGAAAAACCACTGAGCTTACCTTCTCTGGGCTCGTTAAACTCACATTGAAGGACGTTACCATTATGTGTTTTGTTAACCGCATTTGCATACCTTATACACCAGCCTTGTGATAGTTTGCTTATGCGTCTAAACACCTTTGGCCGCCAGAGGATTTTTCCCGAGTATCATTTTACTAGAACATCAGTCTTGTCCTTGTGCCTTGAACTTGTATGTTTGCAATACTCGTTCCTCCATTGTAACGTAATATTCCTTTATTCTTTTTTCACAATTATTGAAAAGAACAAAAAAAATCAAATATACCCCAAAAAGAGGAAGGGAAAAGTATTTTCTTTATTGGCAGCATAATGAGTCGCCCTTGGATAAAGCACATCTGTTCGT
>JZKD02S1674015.1:389667-416220 GCA_000966675.3 Picea glauca
CACAAATTGAAATAAAAAGGGTTGATCTACAAGTAAAATTGCTTCAACAAATATTGAATGATAAGGGTGATGTCTTAGAATATGTTTTTGGTTGAAAGAACATCACACAAGAAATAAGCAAGACATGATTTCCTATAGTGGAATATAGTTTTACAGTAAGCATATTTATATTGATTGTAGGGTTTTCACCATCTTATAATCATTTTCTAGAAACTTTGTAGTTTGTTGATAAGTTGGAGAAAATGACATTTAATAAATTGAGTTAAATATCGGCTCAACATGATAAAACATTTGGGAAGAAGAAACAATAAAGTGGATATGTTTTTTTATATAAGTTGAAGCTCAAGACATCAATTGAAAGTTTAAGAGGAAGAGGTGTTCTTGTTAATACTACAAACTCTACAAACTTTGGTGGAAATAAAAATCAGTGTTCTTATCGAGGATGTGGTCGAGGTCATAGCCAAGGAAGAGGAAGCAATAATTTGAATAAATAGCGTTCAAACAACTTCAGACGAAGTAAATCATAAATATGTGCAAATTATAACTATCAATTTGGAAGAGGTAGAGACATGAGTCAAATTACATGTAGAAGATGTAATAGAGTTGTATATTATGCACTAGATTGCAGAACTCATAATGATTAATAGAGTTGTATATTATGCACTAGATTGTAGAACTCATAATGATAAGTTGTTGTTGGCACAAGAGCAGACCCAGGTTTCAACTCTACAACAACACACCAACAAAACCCTAACTATCGACCCTTTTGGCAACACCTGCGAAGCAAATGAAGTCTCACCCAAGGTAGAGGCAGGGGTGGTTGCAGGACTCAAGTGTCTGCAACCTTAGCTGGGAAACAGATCTGTGACTATACCGCTTAATAGAGCACTTAGCACTGTTAGTTCCACAATATACAATCAATAACCAATTCACTGGTAAGACAAGGCTTCACAACATCCACACTAATCTACTGTATTAAGCACTTAACCTTAATAACTAGGCCAGATCTAACTGATCAAGCACTGAGCATATTCATGTATATCAGATATAACATTCTACATCATTAGCATTGAGCATAAGCAGATCTATATAATCATCTCAAAGCACTAAGCAAAAGACGACATAAACACATTCAGATAAGCACAAAGCAAGATAACACAGTGTTTACGTGGTTCACCCCCACCCTGGGGCTACGTCCACCAACTCTTCTTATTTATTATCTTCAGTCAATTGGTTACAAGCACAGAGCCTCAAAACCCTTACTCTGCACCAGACATAAGATCTGCGCAACTCGCTAGATCATTCTTCCTTGCATTATAGCACTAAGCCATTCACAATCTGTCACAACCACTTGCACTCAACTTTACAAGCTTCTTACAGTTACGCACAAAGCACATAGATCTAGCACTTAGCTCACCAGCCTACTAGGTCTCTCTTTCTTACATCACCTAGCTACTTATTTATACATTACAAAAGGGCCTAAACATGGGTAAACCCATGGGCCGACATCCCATACCAGTTACATTATCCCAAAAAACCCAAAAAGAGGCCCAAAAGGGCGCCGGGATCCTGTGATCTCCGCTTCGTCTTGCACTCTTCCTTCAACAGGGTGTCGAAGTCCCAAAATAGGTCAACATGACCAAGAAACTCCCAAAACTTGGTCAAAGGCCAACAATTGCATAAGTACAAGAAAAAATCAACTTTAGCATAGTATGCAAATGCCAAAGTTGTGGATGATGATCAAAATAGTTTTGATTATGTGTCCATTGCTCTTCAAAAATCAAAGTTAGTAGCTTCAATTGTGTCTAACTACTAATTTAGAAGCGACTATGCAGATGCATGGATATTAGATACATGTGCAACACAACATATGGTGTTTAGATGATATTTCTTCTGGGTTTCATAAATGTCAATTAAATTCAATTTTTATGGCCAATGACACCACACATACACTACAAGAAAAACAATTTGTAACAAAATTTGTTTGAAGTGTTGCAAAGAAAATGATTTCTAATGTTTGGTTTGTACTATTAGCATTTAAGAAAATTTTGTTGTCTTCAGTGTTAATTCAACAAACAAGGCATCAACCCTAGATGGGGTGACAAGTAGCCCGGGGGAGGCCACGCAACCCACCCACGAAACTTACCATAAATATGGTCGACCGCCACCCTAATGCCTATTCTTGGATGGATGGCGGCCATAAAATATTAGAGAGGAAGGGAGGACAGCTCCCCCACGCCCAATTAATGGAGTCCTCGATGATTAATTGCAGGAGGGTGATGTTGGGTACGGGTGGTAGCAAAGCGATCATATCCTCCCCTCGGTTAACTATCTGGCTTGGCCATGGCATTCACTACTTCACCTCAATGCTCTGTCTCCTTGCTCTGCTCGAGAATTTGGTTTTGGTCTAGTCAGTTTTCTCTGGCCTCATTCATAGTTTTCTTCGACCTCCAGGATCCACCATGCCAAGAGAGAGAGGAAAGCCCAGGCGAGGTCCTACCCGGTATAGTCGTGTGGCAAGGCAGAGACGCCTGCACAATTTGGAAAGGGCTTTGTCCATCGCTTGGACTCAGCTAATTGCGTTGCCACATATGCCTCCAATGGCCTTCGTGGAGGAGGAATTCCCGGAGGAACCAATTCAGGTTCCACCTGAATTCCTCCTCTACACGGTCCCAGATGCCCATATTCGCCCCAACATGAGTGTTGCTGCTACAGGATCATTGACGACCATGGATGGCGCCACCTGCATTGTTCAGGAGGAACTCCCCACCGATGAGCCTCCATTGTTGAACCCAGTTGAGGATTGCGACCAGACTCCACCCAACCTCTTCAGCCCGAAGCAGCTGAAGCTTATTTTTTATATCAGAGGCTACATGATGGAGCAACTCCATCGACACACCCTCATCATCAGCCACATTGACATGTTATTCGATGCCTTTTCGAATGCACCAGCCAAGCAGAGGTGCATGACCTACGTGCAACCCTACGTGGTCAATCCCAATGATGACATCCTTCATAATGGCTCTTCGAATGGTAGGTTCCATGTTCTCACAACCCCTCTAATGTTTAATTTTGCATAGTTTTCTAAGCATCACTGTCACGGTGATGGGGTTTTTTCCTTGTCAACCTGGTCTGGTACTCCATTTAGTTTTTTTCCTAGTTTTAATTTTCAGAGTTTGTTAGTATGCCTAGTTTACCCAGACAGATTTGTTAACACTACCAGTCGCCACTTGCTCTGGTTTCCAACAAATTGGCAGGGCAAGTGGTGGTTGCCATTTTTGGCCGAAATCATAATAGGTGGCCACCTATTTTGGTTTCCACTAGATTGGTGGAACATGTGGCATGCCAATGACATTGCCCTTTTTTATGTACCAAAAAAAAAAAAACAAGGCATCGAATTATCATGGAAAATTGATTGGTTAAAATAAACTGAAAAAAGGAAAATTTCAAAACAATAATGAGAAGTTATGAAGATGGAAAACTTCTAACGATGAAAGGGAGATTCATTCCTAAAAAGTAGGATTTTGTAGGAGCATTTGGTTTTGATATTTCACTTGTCATATTATGGCATGTCTGATATGGACATTTTAACTTTGAAAGTCTTTCCCAATTTCAAAAAAAAGGAATGGTAAGAGGGTTACCAACCTTTAAAAAGTAAAATGCAAGGTGTGAAGCTTGTATTTATGGAAAGCATAATTAAGAATTATTTCTCATTGGATCATGGAGAGCAAATAAATGTTTACAAATTATCCACAACGATATTTGTGGGTCTTTAGAAACATCTCTTGGAGGATGCAAGGATTTTCTACTTTACATTGATGATTTTAGTATAATGACTTGGGTATGTTTATTGGAAAAAAAAAGAGAAGTTTTTGAGATATTCAAGAGTTTTTGCCAATTTGTTGAAAATCAACCAAGGAAAAACTTGTCACTTTGAGGATAAATAATCGAGGGTAATTCACTTCAGATGAATTTCAAAATTATTGTAAGGATAAATGAGTGATAAGGAAATTTACTAATTCTCATGTTTCACAACAAATTGGAGTGACATAAATAATGAATAGAACTTTGATGAGTATGGTCAGATTTATGTCGAAATTTAAAGGGTTAAGTTCATCTTATTTGGTTGAAGCAATTCACGTTGTAGTTTATCAATAAATAGAAAACACACTACTTCTTTGGATGACATCACATCATTTCAAGGTTAGATGACCTAGATTATTTTCGGCACGAAATGAGAGCGGAGATATAATAAAGAAATGCACAGAGATATTGCAGATATCCAATAATATAACAAAAATGTATCAGAGATGCAACCATAAACACAGAGATACAATAATACACATTTTTTTTATTAATGAGCGAAAATGTACAAAGACTGTAAAAATACAGAGTGAAAGACTCACTAGAATGGTGGTAGCTTATCTCTGAGAAGAGATGTGTCCGCTACTCGCATTCGCCAGAAGATGCTTTCACAATGAGGCTCCAAAGGCATTTTTATTATAAAGAAAATCCAAAACCCTAACCCCAGAAGATGAAGGAGATTCATTTAGGGGGCTCAATCAGATCCTTTGGATATCATTGAGAAGCTCTATCCCAAAAAAACCTTCTTTTAGGCCCTCAAAATGGCCCCAGAAGTTAAAAACTGCTAAAAATAGTAAATTACCAAAATTGCCAGAAAATTGTTTTCAGCCAGTTGGAAAAGGTGTGTGGCCACTGATATCCACCCAGATCATTGGAATGTTTTTAAACCAATAGCTAAGAATCTTCTTGTTTTCGGTTTGTTATGATATGCTTTAGTTCCTAAGGAAAAGAAGACTAAGCTAGACTCTAGTAGTATGAAGTGTGTGATGATTTGATATTTCAATGAAAATAAGGGATATTGACTATTATCTATTGGAAAGTTTGTTGTGAGTGAGGATGTTATCTTTGATGAAATAAAAATAAAATATGGTGTTGATATTGAAAGGCTTCTCGGTCAGTTAGAATAGAGAGTGGATAAGGGGGAAAATGGTGAAAATGAACTAAGTGAGAAATGTTGGTTTGTAATGGATTAGATTTCAATGGAAAATAAGGATGATGAAGAAATAGGAAATTCTTCATAGGTGGTTCTTCTATGCATGGAATGTTAGAGTAACAAAATTCAACTCATGATGAGCATAAAATACCTAAGTGGGCCACTGATCAACTTCTAAAGGATGTAAGATCATATGAACAAAACAAAACATGTGCAATAAGTTCCATTAGAATGAAATAAAAGGTTTTGTATGTTTGTTTGTGAAGTATAGCTGCAATGTAAACATGAGAGCTTCAATGTAAACATGAGAGCTTCATTAGCTTATGTTAAATATCATACCACATAATCATTTAATGTTAAATATCATAATGTTGAATCAACAAGTTGAGTCAATGCATTTGGCAAAGTTAAACAACAACATTTTATGTTAAATATCATAATGTTGAATCAACAGGTCGAGCCAATGCATTCACCAAAGTTAAACAACAACAACATGAGCCAATGAATTTGCCAAAGTTAAACAACAACAACATTTGACAAAGTAAAGTCCGTAACCACAAATTTCACCCCTAATTTGGTGCAAACGGTTGAATCTGTGCATCTTATCTAATTTTATTCAAATAATCAATCAAACAAAAAATAAAACTGAAATCAAAGAAAGAATTACACTAAATTATAGTACAATCAAGCAAAGAAATACAATACAGAGGAGAAAAAAAAAAGAGTATACTTCAATCAAACAAAGGATTACACTAGAAAAGATCAAATATCATTATTCAGTTACTCTAGAAAGGATCAAATAGAATTATTCGTTAACTGATAAAATAGAAACAGAGTGATATGCAATATCACACAAATTCAGATGAAATTTCCAAGCAAGGGAATCATTGCATTAACCCTTTGCAAGCATGTTATACCTAAAGAGGGAAATCACTAGATCATGAACACACAATCTAGACAAACAACAAGTACTTATGGGAAAATCCTAGAAAACGATCCCAAATTTAGGCCAATTCCATCTCCAAATTCCACTAACTCCCCTGTCGTTACTTCATCAAGACCACGAATACGAGCAATGCCATATCCTACTTGAAATACCGTGTTCTATCAACGATTATTCTATTCTATTATCCACCCCCACTCCTCTATCGATGGGTATGCCAATGAATATTCCAACCAATGCCATCCATCCTTTGGGTGAGAGAGCGTAATGGCCCTATTTTGCTTCCCCTCTATCCTATCCTATGGGGGGTATTATCTGTGTTATGCCCTCTATTCTATAGGGGATAGGTATCTAGATACATGCTTTTTTCTATTCCCATACAATGTTCGTACAACAATCGACCCCCTTTTGAGATGTAAGTGGGCCAAAAATAAGTCGTCATAAGTGGTGGCAAGTTCATAAAGGAAGGGTCTAGTGGAGAGCCAAGTGGGTAGGCACCCCTTCTTTCTATTTCTTCCTATTAGCGAGAAAAGATAAAGTAGGATGGGGAGTAGTTTCATGCCCAAGACCTTCTGCCTTCTTGGCCTCAGGTACAAGAGACTCTTTTTTATTCCCTCACTCTGGCTATCTTTTCTCGGTAATCTTGAATATATCAACAATAAAACGTCGAAGTCAACCTTGTGTCGACTTTCGACTTGCACATTTCACTTTCAAACTTAAGGCTCGTAAAACAATACTTCTTTAATTGCCAAATAGAAAGAAGTAAAAATGGTTATAAAACATGTCAAAGTGGTGGTCTTAGGTTCTCTTTCTGGATTCAATGTCCTTAGTTGGTAGAAAGCAAACATACAAATCAAATTCAAGATGCAATTGTTCAGTTTTGTGCATTCCAAGTTCATAAATCTTTATCTTTCAACGAGAAAATCTAATCCAATCCGATCCATTCTTCTGATATTTTTCCCTTGGTCGATTCTCGTATCTGGTCGTTACTACTTGTGGTCCCAAGATAAGAGAATTGTAGTTATCAAGGGAATAATTTTTCACCTTGTTGGTGTTGCAGTTGAGTCTCGGATTTTGGGTTTTCTTAGATATGTAAGGAATATATGTGTGAAAACTAGAAAGTAAGGGATCCAATCACGCCTCCCTGCATGCACAGGTACACCTCGAGTCATTGGGATATAGCGAGTTCAATAATATCTTGAAAGATAAGCTATGAACCAGCCAATAGGCACAAGGTGATGTAAAAGGCAGTTCATATGATGATTAAACCTATTTAGATGAAGGGATAGATGATTGATATTTATGCGTTGATGGTTGAATATAGATGTATATAGTTAATTTAGAAGTGACAAGATTTTTTTGGATTCAACTATATGTGAGAAGAGGTGAAATTTTCCAGTCATTTAGTAAGGTAAAGCATAAAACAAAAAAACAAAAATAAGTATTCCAATAACATGATCCCGAGGTATCTTACACCTTGCAAGCTCTGAAGAAACCGCAAGCTAGGGTTTGACAGTCGTGGTCTCAACAACGTTCATAATGGTTACCAAAGGGGGCGAGAGTGGAACCCCCTCATACAAGCAGGTAGTGGTGGACATGGGGAAAGGCCCATGAGGCATTGGTTTCAAAGAACCGCTGACAAGCACCTCGGGATCAGGATCGGAAAAGAACCAAGAGAGCAACTAGGAAAAAAGGGATTGCGTGGGGGAGGAAGCCAGAGAAGCCCAGAAGGATGCACAGGAACCAACAAACCCCAATAGGGAAAATGGGTGCAACCCATGTAAACCTAAAATAACAATGATACCCAGTGTTATATTAGAATACCCACAAACACAACTCTATCGTGACTAGATGAAGATGCATGCACTAATTTTCAAATTCATGGGGTTGTGGCCTACAGAAAGAACGTTGCACAACTAGATAAAATATCAATGGAAGCCAAGTGGAGAAGTGGAACTCCACCTGGGATCGAAAGGGTTCTTCACAACAATCTTTATGAACCTGGAGGAAAAAGATAAAGTCTTTGAGGGGGGTCCATACTTCCATGCATCAACAGGGTTGTACATGTGATCGTGGAAGGAAAACTTCTCCCTAGAGAAATAAACCTTTAAAAATGTCCCAGTCTGGCTGAGGTTTTTACTCCCTAACACTAGACTACTGGCTTTCGTCCACCTTTGAAGGAATCAGGAACAAGTTGGAAAAATATGTTAAGACAGTGGAAGCAACCCTAAAATGGAGATACACATCATATGGAAATATTTGCATAGAGATGGATGTGTCAGGGGCGCTCCCAGAAGCCATAAGCCTGGAATTCAAGGATGAGGAATGTGTTGATGGGACCTAAATCCCCTGATTCAATAGTAGGAACCAAACCCGCCACCAAAGCCCAATTAGACTCTGCAACATTTGGAGTGGAATGGTTCTCCAGATCTTGCGATCTGGCCAAATTATCGATGGGATTTGTGTTTTCCAGTGAAGGCTCTTCCTTCAGTTAGGACAATTCCTTTTCTGTATTTCTCTTGGGTGGGGCTGATATGAGAGAGGCAAGCTAGTATAAACCAACTTGACAAATAATAGGACAGAGTTTTTAACTAGAGGGAAGAGGTCAAGCTTGGGATAACCCGTTGCTCAAACATGCAGACAGTGATTCTATGTCACAGGGCCTAGTACTAATACATTAACCAAATGAGCATCCAATTACTGTCTGAGAAAAAACTAATTTAACAGGAGAAAACACATAAGTAATCAAGATCATGGTAAGCAAAATAATTCATCTACCATAACATTCATCACATAACAACACAATGACTTATCCTCATCATTAAAGAAAAGAACATCAAGACATTGCACCAGATAACTTGACAACATAATTAATTTCTCTTACTCATTTACTGCATCATTAATGGAACAGGAAAGGAAGGAATTCTTCTCCAACTCCAATCACATAATTCTTCTCCAACTCCAAATACAACCATCGACGCTTTACTCATTGGTCGATGTCTCTATTTATAATCTAAAATTCAACTGTAATTAGTGGCTAAATACAATTTAGGCCAAACAAAATTTGCCACGTAGAGTGATCATCCAATAGTTTCTTTCAACGATCCACCTGATATGTCTCTTGAAAAGGGTGGCTTCTTTCATATTCAGACCAGATGATAAACAAATTTTCACAGGTTTGAGCCCATGGGAACCTGTGTTGTTCCATAGGGGAAAAATATGCTCCTCTGATGTCTACTGCATGCGCCTGGTATTTTACCAAACTGGAGTTCAACAGTTGCAACATGGCTCAAGCTCGGATTAGATGACCTGCGAATTGTTGCACTTGTCCTGGCATTGCATCGGTGACTTTTGCACACCCTTCGGCCCAGAGCGAGTCTTGTATGGAGTGCATCTTGAACACATCGCTTAGGTTAGTGAATTCATCAGGAGTGTCGAATTTGGGGAGACCGACATTTTTCATTACTTTATTAATTTTACCCCAGTGTTTCTGGCACTTGGCCCATTGCTTTTGGATTTCTCGGTGTGGGTCCTAGGTCATCTTTGCCCAGTATTCGATGGATTTCTTCATGCGATCGAAACTACTTTTGCCAACCAACCGAATACCATGATTTTCCTTTTCTCGCCCTTGCTGGACTGCTTCAATATATTTGAGTCTCTCTATCGCTAACTATGCCTTTTCGTGCCATTTTTCTATCTCTTTGTATGTCATGAGTGCGATAAGAGTATCCTCCTGGAATTTGACTATGTTCTCAGTCAACAGGTGCCTTTCCTTCTTGAACTCATTATAAACTCCATTGAATTCTTCCTTCAGATATGCAGTGGTCTGTGTGGCCCCTTTATAGTATTTGACAAGATGGCGCAGGTGTTCAAGCTCCTCCCAGGTGTCAACTAGTTCATTTTCATCTCTACTAGCTCTGTATTGGGTGAAATCTAAGAGGGCTTTTCCTACACTGATCAGTTCAGATGTGCGAGCGTCTGCAATGTTGATTAGGTTCTCTTCTATGGTAACCATGATGAATTGATCCAAAGTGATCCTTCGCCTCTTCGTGGTCCTTTGAACAATGGCCTTCCTCTTTTGATCGTAAGAGATTGCATACATGTCTGCTACTTCGTCTACAGGTTCTGGTATCTGTTGATCTCTCCATGAGAGGTTGTTCCTCAAACTACCTATGGTGTATATTCGCTCGGGAGTGGTTTCTCAAATTTCTTCACTCTGTTTTGTGGATCCGTCCTCTGCTTGTCGTTCGCCTAGGACTTGAATATTGGGGGTGATGGAGGCATTGGGCACAGACTCATTGCTTACTTGTTTGCCAGCCATAGAGTTGCTTATTCTCTTTTGTGGAATTTTTCCACTCGGTCTTGCTTCTGCTTCCTGTCTGTCAGACTCTCTTGTGTTGAGGCCACTTTCAGACCCTGTTTCCATCTGTGAGGCCTGCTTGTCTTGGACTTCGGGCTCAGGGGAAGTGATTTTCTTGGGACCCTTTTCTTCTTGGACTCACACTGGGGTGCCGTGAGCAGGTTCCGGACTCTCGTCGTCACTGTAAATATGTATAAGAGTACTCAAGGGATTGGGTGCTTGTGTCTCTATCGAGACCCAACCTATCTCTAGTTGAGTTGTCCCTTCTTCCGAAGGATCGATCGATGATGTTGTGGGTTCAGGGTTGCTCAACCCATGAGCATTGTTGGGGACTATGGACCTAGGATCATTTGACTCCGTCAGGATACTCTGAACAACAGTTGAGGCTTCATGTCTTATTAAAATGTGCGGGTCATCCCGCATCCATTTCATCAGCAACTCGGTGTGCTGAACAACAACGTACCCCTTTCTTGTGCAACTTGATCTTCTGGAAGATCCCTGATTTTTACCAGGAATTCCTGGTGAATTCCTGTGGCTTCAATGTCTTCTTAAGGATTGCTTATTTCTTCATCCAATTCGTGTGCAACTGCTTCTCCCAGGTGTCGGATAATTTCTTGAACTGCCTCCTCCAGAAATGTTCCCTGCTCTTCGTGGCTCATAGCTCTAAACCTGGTTCCTCGAGGATCATCTCTCCTGGACGCCGCCACATTCCAGTCTTGGGTGTTTTCAATAAATATTTCATCTTCGAACTGGTCGTGGGCATAGGGCCAATAGGATGATAGCTATGACGCCTGCTGTAGAACCAATTGCTTGGGATTGTTTCTGCGAAATCGGCCAGTTTGGAACCAAAATTCTAATTGACCTAGACCGAGTTGTTTAGCATGTGTGGTATCTTTGACCACACATAACCAAATATGAAACCCATATGGTATGAAAGCCTGCTTCTTGTCTTTTACTAAAGTTTCATTGTATCCTTGCAGGATGGTTTGATAGAAAATTTCCCCGAACACTAGCCGGTCGGGAACATAAATGGGTAATAAGTGGGGTGCTCCTGTGGCACCAAAAACTCTGATGTAGGTTTCCCATTCTTCCAAATAGCAATGGCCAATTTTGTCTATAAACTTCTTTGCTTCATCTGATAATCTAGGGCGCTCTCTTCTGAAGAGCAAGGAGTAGATGTGTGCAATAAATTGATCACAGATAACAACATAAGATTTTTTGTACCTGTTTTCCCATAGGATGCTGAAGTATACATGGACAACTAGCTCTGAAGGGTGCCAATTTAGATTCATCCCAGCAAAAGCGTTCCTGGCGCAGATCATGTCCAGTAGATATGAAGCCATGTAGAAGGCATAGGTATCTCCCTCCTTCGGCTCTTGATCCTGTCTTATGTAGGTGCTTAATTGTTTGGAGATGATGACACCGCAGTTGAAGCATGTGCCTGAAATAGTGATCGTAAAAGCCAGAGGCATCCAAGCCTCTAAAAATCAAGAACAATCTTTTTCCCCATGTAACCTGCAAAGTAAAGCCATGAGGTATATGTATGGTTCCCTGAGATTGGTCATTGGGTACTAGCCAATAGTCCGGTTCGTGAATTTTTTGTCTTCTCTCCACCAAGACGACATGATTTTGCTAGTATCGTGTGACACATAGAAACTGAAGACGAAATTGATGCTCAATTTTAGCTTAGAATCTTTGAGCTTATAGTAGTTATGAACCTCTGATGGCAGGAAGACTCTGACGCACTTGTCGTTATCATCATTAATCAAACACTTTTGGGCATCATTGTGGTCAATGATCCACTTCAAGAGCTCAATGCACGGAAAGACTGGAGATCATCTTGCTACCATGTTCAGATAAGCTTCCTCATCGTCGAGCTTCCTCGTTTCAGGATCGCTATGCAGGGTATATTCGAGGGGTTCTTCTTTCTTGATTTTCTTGAAAACTTCTTCCCAGTGAGGAAATGTCATCTTGGCTCCAATACTTGCCTCTATGTCTCCGAAAGATGGGGGCTGGAAAAAAGGTTCCTTGGTGATTCTCTTAATGACGGATACTGGTTTGGGAACAAAATCTAATTGCCTTCCAACTGATGGGGAGGATCCTTCTCCTACTTCTGATTCCTGCAGCTTAGGGGCTCTCGACGATTTCCTGGTGGACGGCTTCTTCAGAGGCATTATTACTACAATTTAAAATGTCATTTGAACATGCGTGCAGGGTAGCGTTGGGTGAGAATATATAAAATGGAGTGCAAAAAACCAATAAGCGAACCCATGCTTATAATGTTGGCTAAGATAATGGTTTTAATACTCACTGGACTTTGAACGCTTCCTGTGGACTGTTAGCTTCGCTCTCCTGTCTGCCCTGAGCTTCTTGCTGTGCAGAATGGGATCATACACAATGATTCGAAAGGAATATAACTAGGAGATACTATCAGTCATATCAGTTAGTTAATACGAGTAATGAATGCAAATTAAAAATAAACCACTATCGAATTTTCTGCGGATAAATTCTGACTGGTTGACGACAGAGGCATAGATGGAGATGCATTGTATCGACAAGTTTAACAGTTCCTTTTTATTCGGGCACGAGTCAGTAACTAATGCATGATCCACGAATTAATTGAGAATCGTAATTGCAACATACCTACCACACTCCGGGGTCAACACGTCTCATCACGTCACGTCACTTGGAAAATGAATCGGGGATCGATTATTATTAGAGTGTGTACTTACATTGATAGGCTATTGATGAAACTTTCGACGTTGACGATATAGGGGTTGGCGATGGGGGGGTTTATTCTTTCTTTCATGCGGTGCGTATTATTACATCTTTCTACCGAAGCCAATCGAATCGGTCTTCGGAAAAATCCTTCCCAAGGTTTATTCATAGGAAATAAACATTTCATCAGTCGACGCCGATGAGGTTCGGTATTCGGCTACTTTGACTCTTCAAACGATTTTTTCCACCATCATCTTTCGCCGATGCCAAAATTCTCTTGTGAGTCGGAGAAAAAATCTGGGTCGCCGATTCCTCGAGTAGTTGTTAAGTATTTAGAGTTAAGATGATTCTTCACTGTATGTTCAAGTGAACTTTTAATCAATTAAAACGTGAAATATATAAGAGAAGCGAAGGATCAGTTTCAAGCCGAGGTGAAAACGGTCAAAGGTAAACTACAGGGTGGTACCCAAAAGGAAAAAGTCACAGAACTTTTAGGGTGTGTTGAGTACTGAACAAATGGTGATTCACTGGGTGGATGCAGAATATCTATTCCTCTTCCCTTTCCCTCGAGGTATTACCGAACCTTAGAGTAGATATCTCCGATACTTCTTTTATTCGTATTGACCGAAGTCATTATTTTCTTCTTCTTTTTTTTTATTTTTTTTTATTTTTATTATTGGAAGTATTGTTTTAGGGCTTGACCATTTACTGGGATGGCATCAGGTTTCCCCCTCAGATTTTGCAACTGATAAGTACCTACCCCAATCTTCTCAACTAATTGGAAAGGCCCAAGCCATAGGTTCTGAAACTTGGAATGTTTCCCTTTGGGTTCATTCACCCTATCCCACTTTAGGACTAAATCTCCTACTTCAAAGTTCTTTTCCTTAGCTTTATGCTTATCGAACCATCTTTTCACTATCTGTTGATGAGCCAAGAATTTTGACTTAGCTTTTTCTCCTTCTTCTTCTAGCATGAGCAGAGTGTTGGTCCTCTATTGTATGGTCAACGAGGGTTCCTCATTGGAATCTTGGGCCAATTGGAGAGATGGAAGATAAAGACCGTTCGGGAGGATGGATTCATGTCCGTAGACCATAAAGTATGGGGAATTTCCTATGGCTTCTTTGGGTGTGACCCTATCGACCCACAAGGAATTATGAAGTTGATTATGCCAATTTCTTTGGTTGTCCATAACTGTCTTATTTAGTATCCTTACCAGGTTCTTGTTGGTTGATTCTGCCACACCGTTTCCCTGAGGGTAATAATTTGCAGAGTACTTGATTATGATTCCTTTGTCCAGAGAAAACTTCGTCAATAGGGTAGAAGAGAAGTAAGTTTCATTATCAAAGACTAGAACATAGGGGACACCATACCTCGTGATTAGTTGTTGTTCTATAAATTAGATTACTGTTTTCTCATTTACGTGAGTCAGAGGAATGACCTCTGCCCATTTTTTGAAATAGTCAGTGGCAATAAGAATGTACTTGTGCAGTTTGGAAGAGCTAGGTGAAATTTCTCCTATGATATCCAACCCCCACTGCTCAAAAGGTCTAGAGACCATTACAGGTTGAAGTGGGATTGCTGCCCTTTTTTCCTTGCCAACGCTCATCTGACAAGTCTTACAATTCCTAGCGTAGGTATGAGCATCTTTGAACAAAGTGGGCCAATAATAGTCGGCTCTCAGAATTTTATGAGCGGTGATGTTCCCTGCAAAGTGTCCTCCGGTGGGGCCATCATGGAGTTCCGTCAACACCTTGTTGGCATCTTCTCGTTCGAGACATCTCAATAATACCCCATCATAATTGATCCAGAAGAGTATCGAATTTATAAGACGATATTGTGCAAATTTCAATCTTAGGGCTCTCCTTTCCTTAGGGTTGAGGTTCTCGGGACAAGCACCGTGATGCAACAGATAAGTCAAGTCCTTGTACCGAGAGTCTTGTGTTGGGGAGATGTATGCCACTTCGTTGCACCATAGTGCCATTTCGTTTTCCCACCTGGAATCTTCATTTGTTTGATCCTGGGCTTCGACTGCAAGCTTACACAGACCTTGTACTTTTACTAGTTTGGCAGGTTTTATGTCTAAATCAAATTCTTGGACTATTTCCATCCAGTTCCCTCTCCTTTCCCCCATTTCTTATTGAGTAAATAGGGATCGGACCGTAGGGTGCGACACAATCAGCTTAGTGTGATTTTTGAGAATGTAGGATTTGAAATGTTTTACTTCCTTGTATACCACGTAGGCCTGTTTATCTATGGAAGGATAATTAAGCTCAGCTCCTTGAATATTAGTACTCATAAAGGACACTAGGGCCTCGTTGTTGTCATCATCTTTCTAAGTCAAAACCACGACGAGCGATTGGTCGGAGGCGAAATTATACAAGTTAAAATCCCTATTGAAATCGAGACTTCGCAACACTGGGGCTCGGGAGATGGCGGCTTTGATATTGTTGAAAGCGTCTTTCTGTTCATCATACCACTTGAATTCAGAATCCTTGAGAATCATCTTTTGCAAGGGTTTGATTATTTCAACGAAGTCGGGAGTGAACTTCCTCACAAAATTGATTTTCCCAAAAAAAGACTGCATGGCCTTCTTGTTATGGGGAAGCAGGAGTTGATCTATGGCCTTAATCCTTTCGGGGTCTATGCGAATCCCTGCTTGGGATACAATATGACCTAACAACTTTCCTTCCTCGACACCAAAGATATTTTTCTTAGGGTTCAGTGATATACTGTACTTCCTGCATCTCTCGAAAATTTGAGTTAAGTGTTGGATGTGTTCTTTTCTATTCCTCGAATACACCATTATGTCATCTAAATAAACTACCACACACTTATTGATGAGTCCCCGAAAAGCCACATTCATGACCCTTTCAAAGGTTTCTCCTACACTAATTAAGCCAAAGGGCATGCGCTTATAAGCGAAGGTTCCCCATTTGGTTCGGAAGGTAGTTTTTAATCGGTCTTCTTCTGAAACCAACACTTGGTTGTATCCTGAAAAACCGTCTAGCAAGGAGAAAATATCCGAGCCCAACACGGTCTGTAGGAGTTGTTCCATTGACGAGACAAGATAATTGTCCTTTTCTGAAACTCTATTGAGGTTTCGAAAATCTACACATAGTTGGATTTCTCCCGACTTCTTCCTCACTGGAACAAGATTCGCTACCTAGGCAGAATGCCTAACTTGGAAAATTATCTTCTCATATAAAATTTTCCTCAACTCTTGATACATGAGAGGTTCCAGGGATGGATGGTACTTTCATATCTTTTGTTGGAAAGGCTTCATTTCAGGTTTTAACGGGATAGTGTGTTGAATGATGCAGGTGTCATACATTTTTAAATCCTTGTAGGACCATGCGAAAACATCCTAGTATTGCCTGAATAATCTGAGCTAGGCCTTCCTCTCTTCCTTAGATACAATTTTGATGAGATTTACATTCTTTGGGTTCTCTGGAGTCCCAAGATTCACAGTTTCATGGAGGGGGCAAGAGCTACCAGTCTTCACGTTTTGGGGTTCTTTAAAGCGATCCTTTAGATCAAACGAACTTTCTAGATTAGCTATCCCCTTGGGGATTATGTGGGCTTTCAATTTTCCAACATCTTTTCCTATTCGGGGATTAGTATCAGTTGTCTGCTCTCGAAATTCTTCATCATCTATGGCCAGGTCTTTAAAATTGTCTTGGTTGGTCAAGAAGTTTATGATTTTCTCATCTCCTTCAAAGAATTTCCAATTAGAAATATTGTTCGGCACCGATGGTCTATAGAGCAGCTCCACAGTGAATCGGGAGGCTTCATAATCTTCTAAAGGCGATAGTTGGGAAGTGGTTGTGGCCAAGGAGTCGGCAAGAATGTTTTTTTTCTCTCTGGATCGTGGCGATATTGAAAGCGTCAAAGCGCTCCATTATCCTATGCACCTCTTGCTGGTAGTTCTTAAGATGAGGCGAATTACAATGAATAGTATTCCTTACTTGTCTAACAATGATCTCAGAATCCCCAAAAACCTTCAATTCCTTGATACCCAAATCTATGGATTTCTTTAACCCTTGTACTAGAGCTTTGTACTCGGCAGTATTGTTGGTACATTCAAATTCTAGCCTACAGGATAGGAAATGACATTTACCCCTCTAATCTATGAGTATGCACACGACTCCTAACCCTTCTTGCAATTTAGATCCATCAAAATAAAGGGTCCAAATTTGCAAATGATAGTTTCTCCTTTCTCTCCCCTCGCCCATGTTCTGTTCTTTGACCTTTTCCTCCAGAATTACTAGTGCAGGGTTTTGACAAAAGAGAGAATCTTCTATTGGCGTCGGGGATTCTTCTCGAAAGATCATTTCAGAGTTTTGAGTAAGTGGAACATTGGACAGGAGAGGAGCAAAGTTGTCGAAGTGAGAATCACATGAATAGTTTCCCAATATGGGGAAGTCGGTAGAGGTTGGTTCGTTCAGGGTTTCTAGATTAGTGACCGTATGTTTTAGATATATTTCCCTATCGATTTTGATCATGTTCTTGTATCCCTTTAGTGGAAACCAAAGGTGTTCCCAATCAGTATTGAAATATCCGTTCATCTTTTCAGACCAATATCGGCTCAGCAATAGCCCATATGCCTCAGGGATTTCCACCATGATGATGTCAATCACCTGCACAAAATTAGGGTGTGTCGCTATCTTGATCATCACGTCTTTGAGCTCTCCCATGACCTTGACCTGGTTCTTGTCTAGTTGTATGACATGTTTATCTCTTTTGAGAGGGACAACACCTAATTTATTACACACGACCAAGGGCATGACATTAGAGGATGCCGCTGAATCGACCAAGCAATTGTGAAGATTCCTATTGAAGAATTCAAACGTCAAAAGGAAGGGCGGCACAAAAGGCCTTTATTTTCTACCTTCCAAGAAGGTGTTCACGGTTGGCTTGTTTTCCAGATCTGTCGGGCGGAGAGTCATGTTCTGACTATCGTCATTGGTCGGGTTTCCTACCAAATTCAGAGCTTGCAATAGGAAGTCTTTCTGTTGAGGAATTCTACTTAACTGATATATTAGGTTCCATAACTGATATATTATCTTTCAGCTTCTTCAAATATTCGACTACGTTATACTCTAGTTTAGGGGAATATTGGGTATGGATGCTTATAGGCTTTTTACCGGGGGCGAAAGGTATTTTCAGGCGATCAGAAGTTAACTTACTTTGCGAGGCCCGGGGGGCGTCGACATCTTTTGAGCCGGGTTGGCCCTTGCTACTTGTATGCACTGCTGATACCTCTGCGAGTTGTTCTCGAGACTCAAACAGGTCACCTGAAGACGCGATCACGTCGGGATCCCATATCAGCATGGTTGTGTCTCGTGGTGGGTCAACTTCTTCCTGATTGGCACTATTCATGGCCGAACTGCTTGATTGTTCGGTCAGGGAGACTTCGTCCAGAAAACAATTGGCCATTAAATTCATGTCATGGACCCATTGAGGGAATTCTCTTTCCGAGTTGTTTTCTTGGTGGTAGGCACAAAAAGAATCAGACACGACATTCCCTAGGTCAATGCTTAAGTTGACTGGGGGAGGTTCAATTGCTTTGAAAGGCTGATTTATTTAAAGAAAGGCTTATAGGGTCTTTGGCCTTGGTTTCCTTCCCCTGCTCTTATTTTCATGTCTATAATCTCATTCGATAGCTTCTTGACCATGTGCTGCAAATATTTTATATCTCCATTACCTTTGTCAAGAGTTTGTTCAGATGGTTTCCCTGACGGTCTTGTCAAAAGGAGTCCTCTTCTAGGGGGAGGTTGGCTTTCTTTCCTCACCAGAGAAGCCTGGCCTTCTTTACATCCTTTCATATGGAATTCTATCGTCTTGGATTCTTCAAAATTTTCCACAAGGGTTTGCTTGGTGGCTCTTTTAACGAACATGGAAATTGAAGTCGGGAGCGCGTTGGCATAAACCTCGATTTTCAATTCTTGAGTTGGTTTCGCCGCGGGCTGGAATTTGTTTAGGATGGTCATGAATCTTTGACCCTTTCTTTTGGGATCATGGTGGCTGCGAATAGCTCAGCCAGTAGGGATCCTGTAGTAGTTTCTTCCACAAATTTGTCTAGAAAATCCTTTCGAAAATTAGTCCAGCTGGTTATGGATCCTACCGGCAAATTAAAATACCACGTGGAAGCCGAATTTTCAAACGTGTATGGGAAAGGTCTGCATACTACATCTTCATGTTGAACATTCATAAGTCTGATCGCAAGTATGAATTTCTTGATGTGATCTTCGGGCAAACCTAAAGTTTCAGGATCATACTTGGGAAGCAACTTTTCCGAGTGCCAGGGAAGATTATGTACTCGTCCCGAGACGACCACAGTGTCTCTTGCCAACCAAGGTTGGTTGTATTGAAGTGGAACTCCTCTTTCCTCCCCATGATCATTGTTCCCTTCCATATCTTCGGAGTCAGAGTCAAACTTCGGAGTCATTATGTTCAGAGATGTCGTCGACTGGTGTTTCGAGTATTAGATCAAGAGGCTCTTGGATTTCGGTAATCGCAAAATCTATTAAGTCTTCGAAAGAGTGTACGAAAACTTCGTCGGGAGTGCTGACTATTAATCTACTTTGTTCTTATCTTCGGGGAAGGATGGGGGTGAAGGGAAATGCGTTGATTTTCTGGGCGTAGGCTCTGGTAATTATTCTTAATTGATTCACTTCCTCGTGAGGGAGGGCGTAAGGTATTTCAGGGTGAAGAGGTCCTTCCTTGGAATTGGGTGAGTTATCCAGTTCAGGAGTACTCGGTAAGCGTGGGCTATCTGTCGGATGACTAGCCATGCATGTGGGCCGTTACGAATCTGTAGTCTGTTTGAAATGTCATATAACTTATATACTTAGCCATTCATTATGGCCCTCCTTCTAGCTTCAGTTTTGTTGATGGGGCCTAAATCCCCTGATTCAACAGCATGAACCAAACCCTCCACTGAGGCCCAATTAGACTTTGCAACATTTGGAGTGGAATGGTTCTCCAGATCTTGCGATCTGGCCAAATTATTGATGGGCTTTGTGTTTTCCGGTGAAGGCTCTTCCTTCAGTTAGGACAATTCTTTTTCCATATTTCTCTTGGGTGGGGCTGATATGAGAGAGGAAAGCCAATATAAACCAACTTGACAAATAATGGGACATAGGTTTTAACTAGAGGGAAGAGGTCGAGCTTGGGATAACCCACTGTTCAAACATGCAGACAATGATTCTATGTCGCAGGGCATAGTACTAATACATCAACCAGCCGAATGCCATGATTTTCATTTTCTCATCCCTGTTGGACCGCTTCAATGTATTTGAGTCTCTCTACCGCTAATTGTGCCTTTTCGTGAAATTTTTCCATCTCTTTGCATGTCGTGAGTGACATAAGAGTATCCTCCTGGAATTCAACTATGTTCTCAGTCAACAGGTTCCTTTCCTTCTTGAACTCATTATAAACTCTATTGAATTCTTCCTTCAGATATGTGGTGGTCTATGTGGCCCTTTTATAGTATTTGACAAGATGGTGCAGCTGTTCGAGCTCCTCCTGGGTGTCGACTAGTTCCTTTTCATCTCTCCTGGCTTTGTCCTAGGTGGCATATGAGACGTGTGAGCATCTGCGGTGCTGATTAGGTTCTCTTCTGTGGTAACCATGATGAATTGATCAGTTCGGACGTGCGAGCGTCTACAATGCTGATTAGGTTCTCTTCTGTGGTAACCATGATGGATTGATCCAAAGTGATCCTTCCCCTCTTCGCGGTCCTTTGAACGATGGCCATCCTCTTTTGATCGTAAGAGATCACATAGATGTCTGCTACTTCATCTACGGGTTCTGGTATTTTTTGATCTCCCCATGAGAGGGTGTTCCTCAGACTACCTGTGGTGTATATTCGCTTAGGAGTGGTTTCTCGAATTTCTTCGCTCTATTTTGCGGATCCGTCCTCTGCTTGTCGTTCACCCGGGACTTGAATATTGGGCATGATGGAGGCAATGAGCACATAATCATTTGTTACTTGTTTGTTGGCCATAGAGCTTTCGATTCTGTTTTGTGGAGTTTCGCCACTCAGTCTTGCTTCTGCTTCCTGTCTGTCGGACTCTCTTGTATCGAGGCCACCTTCGGACCTTGTTTCCATCTGTGAGGCCTGCTTGTCTTGGACTTCGAGCTCATGGGAAGTGATTTTCTCGAGACCCTTTTCTTCTTGGACTCGCACCGGGGTGTCGTGAGCGGGTTCCAAACTCTCGTCGTCACTGTAAATATGTATAAGATTCCTCAAGGAATTGGGTGCTTGTGTCTCTATCGAGACTTGGCCTGTCTCTGGTTGAGTTGTCCCTTCTTCCAAAGGATCGATCGATGATGTTGTGGGTTCAGGGTTTCCCAACCCATGGGCGTTGTCGAGGACTGTGGACCCATGATCATTTGACTCTGTCAGGATACTCTGAACAACAATTGAGGCTTCATGTCCTATTAAAAGGTACGGGTCATCCCGCATTCGTTTCATCAGCAACATGGTTTACTGAAACAACAATGTACCCCTTTCTCGTGCAGCATGATCTTTCGGAAGATCCTTGATTTGTACTAGGGATTCTTGGTGAATTCTCGTGGCTTCAATGTCTTCTTAGGGATCACTTATTTCTTCATCCAATTCATGTGCAACTTCTTCTCCCGGGCATCGGCTAATTTCTTGAACTACCTGCTCTTCGTGGCTCATAACTCTAAACTTGGTTCCTCGAGGATCAACTCTCCTGGACGCCACCACATTCTATTCTTGGGCATTTTCAGTAAATATTTCATTTTTGAACTGGTCATGGGCATAGGGACAACAGGATGATACATGTGACCCATGTTGTAGAACCAATTCCTTGGGATCGTTTTTTCGAAATCGACCAGCTTGGAACCGAAATTCCAATTGACCAAGATCGAGTTGTTTATCATGCGTGGTATCTTTGACCATGCAGAACCCAATATGAAACCCATATGGTATGAAAGCCCACTTCTTGTCTTTTACTAAAGTTGCATTGTATCCTTGCAGGATGGTTTGATAGCAAATTTACCCTAACACTATCCGATCGGGAACATAAATGGGTAATAAGTGGGGTGCTCCTGTGGCACCGAAAACTCTGATGTAGGCTTCCCATTCTTCCAAATACCAATGGCCAATTTTGGCTATAACCCTCTTTGCTTCATCTAATAATCTAGGGCACTCTCTTATAAAGAGCAAGGAGTATACACTCCTCTAAAGAGTAAGTACAAGATATTGGCTATTGAAGGCCAACAGATGGCAGATGGTATACTCACCTTATGGAACCCACAATCGTTGAACCTATTTGCAGTCGAAGCAACGAGACACACACTTTCGGTTAACATGCAAATTATAGGTAACACTGAGGTGATTCTATGCACAAATGTGTATGGCCCCCAGAAGTTGGAGGAAAAAAGGAGAATGCTCCTAGACCTAAAGGCTCGATCCTGAAACCTCCACTGGATCCTGGCAGGGGATTTCAACATCATCACGACACTTGCGGAGAAGAAAGGGGGAACCAGGAGAATGGATAGAGATGCAGAGTAATTTTAAGCTATCATTGAAACAATGGAGATGGTGGAAATCAGAACCAACAATGGCCAGTTCACCTAGAATAACAAATGAATTAACCACTATCAAGTAGCTACAAGGATAGATATATTCCTAGTGTTGGATTCCATTATTCTGCATGGACTAACCTTAGATTGCAACATTCTTCCATGGGGGGGTTCAGACCATTGGCCAGTTCAATTGGAAGAAAACTTTCAAACCACTTCGAAGAACATAAATTTTAGATTTGAGAAGTTTTGGATTGAACATCCCACCTTCAAGGAGAACAACAAACAATGGTGGTGGGAGGAATTACCAGATCTAGGGACAAGGATGTTCAAACTTTATAAGAGACTGAAGTACATCAAACACAAACTCAAGGAGTGGAACACGGAAATCTTTGGAAACATAAACCAAGAAAATAAAAATATCGAGGAAAGAATGAGGATACTCCAGGAACTCTAGATAAATGAGGGTTATACAAAGGATCAGAAAAGAGAAGAGATCCAAATGATCTAGGAATGGGAAGCAAGATGTTGGTAGGAAGAAACTTTGTGGTGCCAAAAGTCCAGAATTAGGTGGTTAAAGGAAGGGGAGTGGAATACAAATTTTTTTCATAGAACAACCATTGCAAGAAGAATCCACAACAAAATATTGAAAATTAGGGATCGGGATGGGATTGAAAGAGAATCCCACAAGGAAATTGAAAATACACTGGTCAATCACTTCAAGGGGATAGCCTAGGAACCCAATCAATATAGATCGGAGGCCATACAAAGGATAACTCAGCACATCCCCAGGGTGGTCATCGAGGAAAAAGACATCAGTCTAAACAAACCCATAACTAAGGAGGAAAATGACCAAGTGGTCTAGGAGATGCCCAATGGAAAGGCCCCAGGTCCAGATGGTTTCACAGTGGAATTTTTCAAACCCTGTTGGGAAGTGGTAAAACAAGATGTTTATGGGGTAGTGGAAGATTCCAGATGCTTGGCCTCCATATTGAAAGCGTTAAATGCCACAATGATCACGCTAATCCCTAAAGAAAATGAAGTAATGACCCTAGATCGCTACAGGCCTATAGCGTTATGCAATGTAGTGTACAAGATAATCTCCAAATTCATAGCCAATCGCTTGAAACCTCTCCTACCCACACTGATTTCAAAATAACATGCAAGTTTCATTAAAGAAAGACAATTATTGGACAACATCATCCATTCCCATGATATTATTATACACATGCTGAAAAGCCAAAGGAGACAACTTGACCTGGGGAAGGATTACGACAAAATTAGCTGGCATTATATGGCTAAGATGGTGGAAGCCTTTGGGTTTGAACAACACTGGATCAATTGGATTGTCAATATAGTCTCAACTAAAAGCTACTCTCTGTTAATCAATGGAGCCCCAACAAAACCCTTCCGGCCTTCGAGAGGCATTAGACAATGAGACCCACTATCCCCCTTCTTGTTCATTCTGATGATGGAAGGGCTCAACAAAAGCATAAAAAGTGCAACTGCAATAGGAGAACTAAAAGGCATCAAACCTTTCGAAAACTATCCAACCTCCACACACCAACAATTCATTGATGACACCCTACTCCATGGCACACCCACATTCAAGGAAGCAAAAACCTACAAAAGAATATTAGAATACTTTGGGGAAGCCTCCGAGGCGGAGATCATCCACTCCAAATCCATGATCTACTTCTTTAACACCAATCCTACAATTCAAAGAAACCAGGCCAACAATTTGGGGTTTGAAAGAAAAACACTCCCAACGAAATACTTAGGAATCCTCCTGATGGATAGAGCATGCAAGATGGCAACGTGGGAAGGAGTGATCAACAAAATATAGGAGAGGGTTAAACATTGGAATTATAGAGCCCTCAACCTGGCAGGGAGACTTATCCTCACCAAAGTGGTTCTACAAGCAATTCTGGCGTATATGATGTCAGTGTTTCAAGCTCCCAAAGGAATACTACAAAAGATAAGAGCCATTCAAAAAGAGTTCCTATGGTAACGTGCAGAAAATAAAAAGAAATGGGCCCTGGTAGCCTGGGAGAAGGTATGAAGACCAAAATACAAAGGAGGCCTTGGGTTACAAGACCCACAGGTAAAAAATGAAGCCTACGGAGAAAAAATCTGGTGGAGATGGGTTAAGGACAACTCAGTACCATGGACAAACCTCTGGAAGGCCAAGTATGCCCAGAACATCAACGATCAATATCGAATCAGATTCATGGGCACAAGGGAGGGATCAAATATCTGGAATATATCCTGGCACAACAAGAACCAGATCCATAAACACAGCTTCTAGGAAGTTAGGAATGGTCAAACCACCATATTCTAGGAGGACGCGTGGAAACATGAACCTAGAATGGAAAATCCGGACAGGGAGGAGTTACAACAGGAAATGACAACGCAAGGTAAAACAAAAATCCATCACTACTAGAAGTAAAGAATTGATAGCAACAGATGGAGGACCTGGGATAAACTCAACCCACAAAATAGAGACCATATCGCAACCTTAACGAAAGAGGTGGAAGAAGAACTAGGGAAAAGGAAAATTGCAGTCTCAGAGGACGAGGACCAATTAAGGTGGGTCAGGGAAAATGGTGGCGAATTAAACTTAAAAGAAGCATGGCATCACATCACAGACCAGGATCAAGAGGACTCGATGCAACAGTGGTGAAAGATTTGGCGCAACCCCCAATGGACAAAAATCAAACTATTTGAATGGTTAGTCCTCCACAACCGAATTCTAACCTGGGAAAATCTCAGGAAAAGGGGTTATATAGGTCCATCTCCCTGCCACCTCTGCCAAGCTAAGGAGGAAACAACTAATCACTTTCTCTATGAGTGTAGCTACACAACAGAGCTATGGGACTGGCCGACCGACATCTATCGCCAATCCAATAGGATCCGGGGCAACATCAGCGCAACCATCAACAATTGGAATGAGCATTATAGCGAAAATGAAATGGTGAACCTCTGTTGGAAACTAACATCGGGGATGATCGTCTAGGCAATATGGAAAGAAAGGAACCGACGCATAATCTAGAATGAAATCCTACCGGAAGGAAATATCAAGGAGGCAATTGTCTCACAAATACAAGAAACATTGTAGAGTCACAACTGCAAGAAGGAAAACACATAACTCACCGACCAGGAAGCCCGCATCCTGGATTTTTTTCACCTAAAATATGGGCGCAACATCACAATGATTACGATTGAGCCGCAACTGGACCCCCCCCGTTGGGGTCCCTCAAATTATATTTTGATTGGGTGGAAAAAGGGAACCTAGGAGTGGCATGGATGGGAAGGGTGATCAGAGACAGTAAAGGTAACATCATACGACTGTACGCTGGAAGTATGGGAAATTCAACCAACAACGCAACAGAGTTCGGAGCCCTGGAGCTCGACCTTTCAATCCTAAGACGAGAAAGGATGACAAACAATATCATGGAAGGAAATTCCACCTTGGTCATCAACACGACGAAGAGACTCCATAATGCCACCAGAGTGGGCAAGGTTCAGAGACGTTGGCGCATGGCCCTCAACCTATAGAAAATTTAGGAGCATCTGAGAAATATGAACACCGTTGATCCGGATTTATGTAGGAACACAATGAAATACAGAAATACACATAAACACAGAGATGCAGTGGAAATAAGACTTTATTTCATTAATAACAAATGACTGAAATATTCTTACAGACATAATGGACATAAACTAGCTAGGGCGCTGGTAGCTTATCTCTGAGAAGAGATGTGGCTGCTACTCGCATCCGTGAGAAAATGATTACAATGAGGCTCTAGAGGCCTTTTTACAATAGACGAGAATGCCAAAAGTCATAGACATCCAAAAACCTAACCCTAGGAGATGAAGCGCCAAAAGTCATGTGGGCCCCGTTTGGGGAAGTTAGTACATCAACTTCCCGGGGTCGTAACTTTTGCATACGATCTC
>JZKD02S1674015.1:437068-457096 GCA_000966675.3 Picea glauca
TGATTGAGCTTTGATTCATAGTCTTGTAGTTTTGAGATAGTGATTTTCATTATTTGTCATGTATTGGATTGTTTTAATGCAAGATTTTACTTTCTCATAGTGGTTTGTCATTTACTTTTTTGTCGTGTGTTGTTGTAGATGTTTTTAAAATGCTTTCATTAGATTTAATTTACGCACTTTCATGTTTTCATAGATTAATTATAGATTTCATGCTTTCATAGTTAGATTATGTCTCATTTGATTTCGTAGATTCAGTTTTAGTCTCAAGTTTATGTAGCATTAGGATAGTTTCCTTTCATAGAATAGTTGCATATTTTGTGCTTTCTTAGATTTAGATTCAACGACAGTAGTTTAACATGTTTCTTTTCAATCATTAGCATAGATTAGAAATCCTCTTACCCTGCATATACTTTGCGTACATCTCATAAGATTACGACTCCGGATTGATAATTTATGTTGCAATTACTATCATATAATTCGCTCGACAGTACAACTGTTCGAGGTGAGGGCGCGAGGGTCAAATTGTATGTCTCGAAACTTTTTGAGTGCAATACGTGTAACACCGAAGAGGGTATGATAGGATAGTCCAGAAGGCAATTTGTATATGACTAGTAAGAGCATAACTAATGTATATTAGGAAGGAAAGGAAGTTAGTGGTGATGGAAGGCAACAACATATACTTTGAAACATTTGTGAGTCATGGTAGAGTGACGCTTGCGAGTTCGAGGAATCCACAGTGGAGTTGTAGATCACCAAAGTTTTGAGTGCATGATGTATATCATGAAACAAGAAGCAACGGACTTCGAAAGTGCAAACCTGACAACCGCGGCCATAAAATTGGCTAAGTATGGAAAGGAACAATGGTCGATTGGATTCGTCACGTGAGGATATAGATGGAGATGAAGATATGTTAGCTTGCCAACACTGGAACCCGCGATCATATAAAGGAAACTAAGTATATAACCAGAAAGCGATAATACATGGGAAGAAGAAAAGGGAAAAAGGGCTAAGGAGTCTACGGTGGAATTGTAAATTATGGAAATTTTAAGTGCAAGATGTATATCAAGGAACAAGAATCAACAAAGTTTGAATGTGCCAACTTGAAACAGTGACTAAGAATTGGAGATTTTGTGAACCCGTCAACACGAGGATCCAAAATAGGCTGACAAGGTCTCCCGAGAAGACGTGAGGCCCCGACGGTCAAATTGTATTGCTCAGAACATTTGAATGCATAATATGTAACATGGAAGAGGGGATGATGTCGGAACCCGGTAGTCAATTTGTATATTGCGGAGGGTCGGATGTCAACTGTTTCGTACCAGTGTGTGCAGTTGTCACTAGCAAGAGCATAACTAATATATATTAGGAAGGACAACAAGTTAGTGGGGATGGAAGGCAATGATAGATACTTTGAAACATTTGTGAGCCGTGGTAGAGTGAAGCTTGCGAGTTCGAGGATTCCATGGTGGGATTGTAGATCACAGAAGTTTTGAGTGCACGATGTATATCACAGAACAAGAAGTAACAGAGTTCGAAAGCGCCAACCCGACAACCACAGACATAAAATTGGCTAAGTATGAAAAGGAACAACGGTCAGTCAGATTTGTCATGTGAGGATATATACAGAGATGGAGATATGTTAGCCCACCAACGCTGGAAGCCCGGATCATAGAAAGGCCACTAAGTAAATAACCAGAAAACGATAATACATGAGAAGAAGAAAAGGGAAAAAGGACTAAGGAGTCCGCGGTGGAATTGTGGATTAGGGAAATTTTGTGTGCAAGATGTATATCATGGAACAAGAAGCAATAGAGTTCGAAAGCACCAACTCGACAATTGCGAGCATAAAATTGACTAAGTGTGGAAAGGAACAGTGGTCGGTCAGATTCGTCATGTGAGAATATAGATGGAGATGAAGATATGTCAGCCTGCCAACACTGGAACACGCGATTATAGAAAGGCGACTAGGTATATAACTAGAAAGTGATAATACATGGGAAGAAGACAAGGGAAAAAGGGCTAAGTATCTCACAGAAGAAAATCTATTATTCGTTTACTAATGCAAATCCTTTCTAACCCCTCATGAGTTCTCACTAGTAAATGCATAAATTGCATATCACGGAAATTCTGTGGATGCAAGATGTATATGTCAGAACATGGGACATAAGTGTTGGATACCGCGAACATGAGACATAAGTGATGGATACCGCAAATCACGGAACAAGAAGCAGCAGAGTTTGAAAGCGCCAACCCAACAACCATGGCTATAAAATTGGCTAAGTATGGAAAGGAATATCCGTCGGTCGGATTCGTCATGTGAGGATATAGACAGAGATGAATATATGTCAGCCTGCCAATGCTAGAACCCACGATCATAGAAAGGCGACTAAGTAAATAACCAGAAAGTGATAATACATGGGAAGAAGAAAAGGGAAAAAGGACTAAGGAATCTGCAGTGGAATTGTAGATCACGAAAATTTTGAGTGCAAGATGTATATCACGAAACAAGAAGCAACAGAGTTCGAAAGCGCCAACTAGGCAACCGCGGTCATAAAATTGGCTAAGTATGGAAAGGAACAGTGGTCGGTCAAATTCATCATGTGAGGATATAGATGGAGATGAAGATATGTCAGCCCGCCAACGCTGGAACCCGCGATCATAGAAAGGTGATTAAGTATATAACTATAAAGTGATAATACACGAGAAGACGACAAGTGGAAAAGGGCTAAGTATCTCACATAAGAACATCTATTGTTTGCTTATTAATGCAAATCCTTTCGAACCCCTGGTGAGTTCTCACTAGTAAAGGCATAAATTGCAGATCGTGGAAGTTCTTTGGGTGCAATATGTATATGAAGGAACAAGGGACATGGGTGTTGGATAGCGCAAACCCGGGACCTGGTGATTAGATAATTGGCTAAGTATTGAAAGAGACCCTGGTCAATCGAGCTCATGGTGTTAAGATATAGATAAAGAGTTGCCAATTTGGGAATCCATGAGGTCATGATCATATAGCTGGGACTAAATATAGAACCAAAAAGGGATAATAAAGGGGGGGGAAAGAGAAAAATTAAGAGTTTTTATACATTCTTGTGGACAAATTGTATATTGCGGAACTCCGAGCATTGTTTGCAGCTCGTGGAAGATTCGAAACACAATTTTGAGGTCGTCAATCCAGGAACCCGGAATCGAAAAAGTGTGCAAGTATAGAACACGGAAACGTTGATCGGGACTTGTTTTCGCTAATATATTGAAATTTGTAATAGCTTTTCCATTACCTGGAAAGATCTTCTTTGCATGTTTCAGGACAAGTTCTGTAGGGATGATTGGTTGTTGAGACTTTTTCTTATTAATGACGATTTTTACGGTTATCGCATGATGTCATTTTAGTATTAAACCTTCAGTGTTGTATATCTATAAATAATTACGAGGATGAGCAGAAAAGGAAACAGTGACTAGGAGTTGGAGTTTTCGAGAACCCGCCAATGCGAGGATCCAAAATAGGGTGACAAGGTTTCCCCAAAAGACCCGAGGCCCCGACGACCAAATTGTATAGCTAAAAACATTTGAATGCATAATGTGTAACACAGAAGAGGGGATGATGTCAGAATCCGGTAATCAATTTGTATATGGCGGAGGAGAGGGTGTCAATTATTTCGTACCAATGTGTCCAATTGTCACTAGTAAGATCATAGTTAATGTATATTAGGAAGGACGCAAAGTTGGTGGGGATGGAAGGCAGCGACAGATACTTTGAGCAAAGTTAATGTATACGAGGAACCCGCGGTGAAATTGTAGATCATGAATGTTTTGAGTGCAAGATGTATATCACAGAACAATAAACAACTGAGCTCCTAAGCGCCAACCCAACAACCACGTTCCTTTGACCACAAATATTTTCATAATATCTATTGTTGGAGCTAGGGAACTAAACGCATTGATTTTTATATAATAAAAAATACTATATATGTAATGATCTGATTGGATAACAAATTGGAGGTCTTACTGTCGGCTTTTTTATTCCCAATGTTTTATATGTTAGCATATCGAAACTTTTTTATCATATACAGTCTTTTAGAATCATATATTTTTCTTATGCATTACTTGAAGGTGGATTCATGCTAGCATTAGTTCGAATGTTTTTCTTGGCATTTTCTGCTAGCTAAATTTATCCCAATATTTAATATGATAGCATATCCAAAGTCTGTCCTTTGAATACATTCTCTAGCATATTACTATGTGTGGTTTTTGCTTTATTCTTACTATGTGTGATTTTTTCTTTATTCTTGCGTGCTTCGAGAGTCTTTGTCATTGTTGCGTACGTGAACAGGCCTGCCACGCTGCATTATTTCTTAAATGTTTGTATAGGGCTATGCCCTTCGACGGTTCTAATAGTCTTACGTGTTTACCTAACATGTCTGCTAGCCTTAAATGTTTATTGTACAGATGTGTTGCAATACAGTTTCGTTCCATTTTTTGATGGTGTTTGCAGTGAAATTGTGCAGAATTGTTCTCCACCGGCATCACTGGTTCAGTGGTTGATGCTTGTTCATTGGTTCGTTCCATGCTTCCTGTTCTTGTTTGATTCAACTTTGCAATAAATTCCCTCTGCACAATGGAAATGGATTATGACCAGTATAAAATATTTTATTGACTTGATATTAGGACCTCGCGGATTGCAAACATTTAAGCTGTCAGACATGTTGGAAAAAACATAATCGCATAATCCTATATAATACATAAACATTTACGTTGCCAGGCCTATTCAAGCACCTAAAAAAAAGTGTCAATACATTTCAATACAAATACATGCGGCAAGGACATTATAAACTTTGGAATTATCTATCACTATAAAGTTTGGATATCTAAACATTTCAATATGATTAGTACAAATAAAAACATTGGGATATATTCAGCTAGCATAAAATGCTAAGACAAACATTCGAACTAATGCTAGCATTAATCCACCTTCAAGCAATACATAAGAAAAATATATGACTCAAAAAGATTGTATACGATAAAAAAGTTTGGATATGTTACCATATAAAACATTGCGAATAGGGAAGCTGGCAATAAGACCTCCAATCTGTTATCCAATCAGATCAATACTCTTTGCATGTTTCTGGACAATTTCTGCAGGGATGGTTGGTTGTTGGGACTTTTACTTAGTAATGACGATTTTTACGGTTATTACATGATGTCGTTTTAGTATTAAAACTTTGGTGTTTCATATCTGTAAAGAAGTACGAGGATGGGCAGAACATGAAAGAGTGACTAGGAGTTGGATTTTTCGAGAACCCGCCAACATGAGGATCCCAAATAGGGTGACAAGGTTTCCCCAGAAGACGTGAGGCCCTGACGACCAAATTGTATAGCTCGAAACATTTGAATGCATAATGTGTAACACAGAAGAGGGGACGATGTTAGAGTCCGATAGTCAATTTGTATATGGCGGAGGAGTGGGTGCCAATTCTTTCGTACCAATGTGTCCAGTTGTCACTAGTAAGAGCATAGTTAATGTATATTAGGAACGGCGCGAAGTTTGTGGGGATGGAAGGCAACGACAGATACTTTGAGCGAAGTTAATATATACAAGGAACCGGTAGTGGAATTGTAGATCACATATGTTTTGAGTGCAAGATGTATATCACAAAACAATAAACAGTTGAGTTCCTAAGCACCAACCTGACAACCGCGGCCATAAAATTGGATAATAAGTATGGAAAGGAACAAAGGTCGGTCGGATTCGCCATGTGAGGATATAGATGGAGATGAAGACATGTTAGCCCGCCAACCCTGGAATTGGATATCATAGAAAAAGAGACTAATTATATATCCAAAAAGCGATAATGGATAGGAAGAAGAAAAGGCGAGTTCGTGTGCGCCAACCCAGCAACCGCGGCCATAAAATTGACGAAGTATGGAAAGGAACAACAAACGGTCAGATTCGTCATGTGAGGATATAGATGGAGATGAAGATATGCCAGCCCACCAAACTTGCAACCCATGATCATAGAAAGACGAATAAGTATATAACTAGAAAGTGATAATGGATGGGAAGAAGAAAAGGGGAAAAGGGCTAAGTATCTGATAGTAGAAAATCCATTTTTTTGTTTATTAATGTCAATGTTTTCGAACCCCTGTTGGGTTCTCACTAGTAAAAGCATAAACTATAGATCATGGAAGTTCTTTGGCTGCAAGATGTACATGACAGAACAAGGGACATAGGTGTTGAATACCGCGAACCCGGGACCTGGTGGCTAGATAATTAGCTAAGTATTGGCCAAGAGAAAATTTTGATATTTATTTCAATAGTATTCACACTAATATATATTATTGGATTATTTCTATTTCAAATTCAAATCATCTCCCAATTTGCACGATGTTTTTCGGTTCGCAAATTCGTTGAAACCACAGAAGTTTTGACTACAAGATGTATATAACGCAACAAGAAGCAGCAGAGTTCGAAAGCACCAACCCGACAACCACAGCCATAAAATTGGCTAAGTATGGAAAGGAACAATGGTCGGTCGGATTCATCATGTGAGGATATAGATGGAGATGAAAATATGTCAGCCCGCCAACCCCGGAACCCGCGATCATGGAAAGGTGACTAAGTATATAACCAGAAAGCGATAATAGATGGGAAGAATAAAAGGGGAAAAGCGCAAAATATCTCACAGAAGAAAATCTATTGTTCATTTATTAATGACAAGCTTTTCGAACCCCTGGTGAGTTATCACTAGTTAAAGCATAAATTGCATATCGTGGAAGTTCTTTGGATGCAAGATATATATGATGGAACATGGGACATTGTTGTTGGATATCGCAAACTCGGGGCCTAGTGGCCAGAAGGTGAGCCATCGCTAGTTAAAGCACAAATTGTAGATCACGGAAGTTCTTTGGCTGCAAGATGTATATGACGGGGCAGGGGACATAGTTGTTGAATACCGCAAACCCGAGACTCGGTGACCAGATAATTGGCTAATTTTTTGCCAAGAGGAAGTTTGTATATCTATTCTAATAGTACTCATATTAGTATATATGCACAGATATTATCAAATAGAAAAAGCTGTTATATATTCAAGATATTGAACAAGAACATGGTGTCAACATTTGAGTTTCCTTGTTGTAAGTCATTAATTCATTCTATTTATGGGACCCAAAGAATGAAAGAAAGATGGGTCCTCCAATTTCTTTCTTTAAGTATAGGGTTGACGCCACATAAGTATGGTCTATGAAAAAATATTCTTCCATGTAAAATGTAAGTGATGAACTGAGTAGCCTTTATTTAAATTGAAGTACTAGGCAACAGAAAGAAAAGCTTGTCATCCATGTTTAACAACACACAGAAAAAAAGGTACAAAATAAAATGAAAAACAATACCAGAGATTGGAAAACACCATAAAAAAAAACTGCAAATATTATATATTCAAATAAGATGGGTTACAAAATACAGCTGAGATTATTTGCCACAATGATTGCAATTTGGTTTGTTGCCGACCAATAAAAAATATGTACAATAATGAAGCTTGTTGACAGCCTTCTTGACGATCAAATCCTTTATTTGTAAAAAAAAAGAGTTGAATATCAATTTCGGGTATTGGACTTAATTGATGTTGCCAACTAGATCTATCCCAGTTTTTTGAATAGCTTGTCTCCTCTAGATATGGCCCGCTTGCATTGGCTGGTTATTCAACATTCCATTCTTTGTTAAGTATTAATTTCCCTCTGTCGTCGAAAACTTTGGGTTTAAGGTGCTTTCCTTGTAATGTTCCTGACCATTGACATTTGAGACAACTTAGAAATGTGTTTTAGGCCCAATTCAAAGTCGAGGGAGTCACTTTATGTGACATTAGTTATGGGACAAAAAAAAATTTCAAGTATGTTGTGACTATTATTCTCCCTGTATTCGATCATCTGTTTGGTTGAAAAGACTACTTGCAGATTTGTATGTTGAAATTCTTTGTTTTATTACAGTACATTAGAAGAAACATCCAAGCCAACTACAAAATGTTCTTCTGTTGAAGTACATGACTTCCTCTGGCAGCACAGGTCTGGAAAGTGTATCAAATGTTGCAGATCGCATCAGCACAGGTCTGGCAAGTGCATCAAATGTTGGAGATCGCATCAGAATATATATTTCGTCACAGTGGTCGCAGACATGGTGGCCCACAGAAAGGTCTAGAATGTTTGTAGGTGATGCCAAATATGTGGAGTTTGTCACTACATCCAGATGGCATCGAACAAACTTTGACAAAGAACATGGTTTTCTGTCAAGTCTGTTACCACACCCAGAACTAGCTCAACAAACTTTGAAATAGAAACTTATGTAATTATAATATGGTGTTTTATCCACCCATACAATATTTGTTACCCGCTTAAGGGTACATTCGCGAATGGAGTAATATTTTGCGTCATTTATGAACATCACAGAGAATTTTGCAAGCCACGGTAAGTGCGATGCCCCTAACGAAGACAAATTCTTGTGTGCTTTGCAGAATTTGATACACTTGCCAAATCTGTGTTGTTGGAAGAAACCATTTACTTCAACGAAGAAGTATTTTTCACATGACCTAAAAATCCATTCCAACTCCCAGCAAGAAAACAAAGAAGATCAAAAAACAAATCTCCAGGCAGGCTTTTCAACCAATCAAAGTATCAAATATAGGGAGAACACCAACCAGAAGATACTTGTTCTTTTTTTCCCCCCTGTTTAAGTTTCTATTGGATAAACGTCACATAAAACGAGTCTCTCTTCCTTCATTTGGGCCTCAATCGCATCTCTAAGTTGTCTTACATGTCGATGAACAAGAACATAAGAACGAAGGCACTCTAAAGCCTAACTCTTTGATGATAGAGAGAAATGGAAATAAGTATTTAAATGCAACGTTGGAGGATGACAGTATGATCTTCTGTAGATTTTGGGTTAATTCGGTTCAATAACAGATACTCTCGATATTTTTGCTTATTAATGCCAATATTTTCGAATATGTACGTTGAATAGTGACTAATAACACGTATTAACATTCCCATATCCGAGCAGATTCTCAAATCTGGCATCTAACATATGCACAATATTAAAGAGGGACATGACGTCAAGGCCTCTGTGGGTGACACGTTCGTGGATGACATCGAGGTAGTAAAGTATAGTAAAGTATTGCTCTATTACTATGATGAAGCCTTTAAAAAACTAAAAGAGCCAATATATATTTTTTTTTTGCAAATTCAAAATGCAGGCAAAAGAAATTACCAGAACCCATGATATTTGCTTGTCTATTCATTTTAATGGAAGATGTCCTCGAGATTTTCGCTTATTAAAGCCAATATTTTCAAACCTATCTGGTCGGTTGTGACTTTTGAAAGCATAATTAATGTCTATTGGGAAGGGTGGAAGGTAGCGGGGATGGAGGAGAGAGATAAATGTTTTTAAAATTTTCTGAACCCGGAAAGGCGTCAACCTGCCAAACTTTGAAAACTCGACTAAGTATGGAAAGGTAGTTCAGATAGACAAACTCATCATAGGCAGAGGCACGGTTGCGAGTTCGAGGAGTGCGGGGTCGAATTGTAGAGCACGAAAGTTCTGGGTTCAAGATGTATACATCAAACACAAGCTACCATAGTTCGATAACACCTATCCGTGAAGCCGTGTTCATAAAATTGGCTAAGTATGCAACCGAACAACGGTCGATCGAAATCGTGATGTGAATTAGATATAGATGGAGATAACGATTTGTCAGTTTGCCACACTAGGAACCCGCGAGCACAGAAAAATGAGAAAGTATAGAACCAGAAACGCATAATAGAGCAGAAGAACAAAAGGTAAAAGATAGGAAAGTTTACAAGAGGGAAAAAAAGGGAGAGAACAACTATATCACCCAAATAACAAAACTTACTCTCATAACTATGAAACTATAGTAAGACATAAACCATGGAAAAAGCATTGTCAGCTATGAAATATAGTTGGAGGCCGACAAACTCTGGTCGAAGGCATAAGAGATGCAATTTACATCGACTGCAAAATTTTGTATGTTATTTTATCTTAATAGTATTTTATGGGGAGTCAACTGCAAAACAATGTAACAACAGATCCAACTGTGGATGCAACACCCCAACATTGCAAACCCTATGCAAACAAGAGCAAGCAGCAAATAACAACCCAGTGAAGAAGTCCCAACATTGCAAACCTAGGAAAACAAGAGCAGACAACAAATAACAACCCAGTCAAGAAGCACCAAAAGGCTCGACTGCAACCGTAGGACCCGAACCCTGCAAAGTCGAATCAAACAACAATAAACAACATCCAGTGAACAAAAAAGCAAACAACAACCAGTCCACCAGAAATGTCGCAGTTCCAATCACGATTGCAAAACCCCAAATGTGCAGACTGCAACAAGACGAACAGGCAAACAAGAACAACAACAACGGGCAAATAAGAAATTAGTGGAGATGCAAGAAGCAAGCATGAACCAGTGAACCAACAATGCCACTGAAGCACAATATTGCCAAAATTAACTGCAGAGAACATTGCATATAAAATTAAAAAATGAAAGAAAATGTATTGTAACAAGCCTGCTAAGTAAACATTCAACGTTTCCAAGCCTGTTAGGTAAACATTTAAGTTTGTAAGAAATGCTTTGTAAACATTTAAGAAAAAATGCAATGTGGCAGGTCTCTGACGTACCAAAAAAAAATTATTATAATTTATGTAACAATAGTTTGAACAATAGAGAATGTATTCGAAGGCCAAACTTTGGATATGCTAGCATATCAAACATTGGCATAAATTTAGCTAGCAAAAAATGCTAAGACAAACATTTGAACTAATGCTAGCATTAATCCACCTTCAAGCAATACATACGAAAAATATATGATTCAAAAAGATTGTACACGATAAAAAAAGTTTGGATATGTTAACATATAAAACATTGGGAATAGCGAAGCCGGCAATAAGACCTCTAATCTGTTATCCAATCAGATCACTACATATATGATACTTTTTAGTATATAAAAATCAATGTTTTTAGTTCCCTAGCTCCAACAATAGAGATTATGCAAATATTCGTGGTCAAAGGACAAACTAATATGAAGTCAACGAATTATTGATCGCTATAGTCCCTCTATGCCTACGACAGGGACTAATAAAGAACCAAAAACAAAATACTTTACTCCTACATATTATATGGAATGAAAACCACAACTTATAATAAAACAAAATCCTTAAAAAAATGTAAAGGACAACCCACACAGATATTAAACTCACTTTGTTTAGTTTTAATTGAATTTAGTTAGAATTAAAAAAAAATATGAAAACTTAGAAGAGAATAAAAGCTTAAAACAAAGTAATTTGATTTATCAGACGAAGTAGAAACTAAGTTTACCTGTGAACAATATTAATTTTTAAGTGGTTTAGTAAATCTTTCCAAACTAAGTAAAAATTAACCTTGTTTGAAGGCAGACTCAATGATGCAAACAAAATAACTTTTCAAAAAGATCCATAATAAAACAAATAACTTTACTCCAAGCTTATATTCTATGCTAAGACTCTTTTTTTTTTTTTTACACTAAATTCAATCAAGCTAAACCAAGAGACTTTAATACTTGTGTGGTCTTCCTTTACATTTTTGTGTATAGGATTTTGTTTTACTATAAGTTGTTGTGTTGATTCCATATAATATGTTTGGTAAATAATATTTTGTTTTTGGTTCTTTATCTTACTATAGAACCGTAATAGTCTTGGTGAGTATAACTTTGTTACATGGATTAGTCTAATGTTACTTAAGCTAATTGTTACATTTCTCTTGGTCTTATAGTAAATTAAGTGGTGAAATATTTAGTATGTGGGTTATTGAATTATTATCCAAGATAAAAAGAATTATATAATTATTATCCAACATAAAAATAATGATATGTTACAAACTAATTCCATGACCAATTTATTATAACTCTCAAGAGAGGTCTAGAGGTAAGTTATTAATTTAGGTTTAGATATTAATTATATTTATAGTTTGATAAAAAGAATTATATAATTATTATCCAAGATAAAAATAATTATATGTTACAAACTAATTGCATGACCAATCTATTATAACTCTCAAGAGAGGTCTAAAGGTAAGTTATTAATTCAAGTTTAGATATTAATTGTATTTGTAGTTTGATTTATATAAACCGTAAATTCTATACATTTTATTAATTCAGGTTTAGATATTAATTGTATTTATAGTTTGATAAAAAGAATTATATAATTATTATCCCAGATAAAAATAATTATATGTTACAAACTAATTGCATGACCAATCTATTATAACTCTGAAGAGAGGTTTAGAGGTAAGTTATTAATTCAAGTTTAGATATTAATTGTATTTGTAGTTTGATTTATGTAAACCGTAAATTCTATACATTTTATGGGAATATGTAACAAATATGATAACTAGAGTTAATTATTATTGTTTTTAAGTTTTTTCTTATTGATATATTGATATATTTTTTCTAATTAGAATAAAAATATATGAATATAGAAATAGAAAACCATTTCATAGTTTTCTAATTTTTTTCATTACATATAAAATTAAACTAGAAAGAAATCTATTTCATGCTTAAAAATGTATAATACTCCCAACGAATATAATGAACCTACTTATTTATTTTATTTGTCTGGCTAAATATATTGAAGCAACTAGTGAAGGCCCTATTGAATATGGGGTTTAAATGTCTGGATTACAATTGATGATTGATGCTTTTTGGAATGTTTTTATAATATAAAAGTTAAATTTTTAATAGAAGAAATTCAAAATTATTTATGAGATATTTTTATAATATAAAAGTTGGAGTTTTAATAGAAGAAATTCAAAGTTATTTTTAGAATTTATGATATAAAAGTTAAGTTTTTAATAGAAAAAATTCAAAGTTTTTTTGAATATTTTTATAATATGAAAATCGTGTTTATTAATAATAGACAATTTCATTTATATTTATTTTATTATAAATCATTTTTAAAATAATTTGAAAATAGTTTATGGGATTTCGTGTAGATGATCATTTTGTAAAATCACAAAAGAAAAATTGATTAAGGATTCTTTAATTCAATCCACTTCAATATTCATGGTTATGAATTTAGAGTATTACATACATTCTAAAATGTTTATGTCTAACTTTTCTATTACCTTTTAAGATGTTGTTTAATCTTTTCATTTTAATATTTTAATAATTTGTTTACTTACTACCAAAAAAAATATTTATTATAAATCATGGTTTGTTTTTGTTTTTTTTAATAAAAAGATAATTTGCTAATTAGTAGATATAATTTTTGCATTTTACATTGAATCAAATTGTTGACTTGGTGGTCAGCACCTTCTTCGGGACTCGCGACATGGTCTAACTGCCTCCCATGGATCCATTAACTCTAACGGTGATGAGTTTATCAATCACCCGTAGGTTTTGGTCTAATGACTATCGTACTACCACGAAAAAATTGTTGGCATGTTTACAGACAGAGGCAGAGTATGCTTGTTGTCATTGATGGCAAGATCAGAAATCAGCACGATGATGACGAAGAAGAGAAAGTGGCAAGATCATCAGCGCAACAATGATGGGATGGCAAGATCAGAAGCATAACAGTGAAGAGAAACAATAATCATTGGATTACCCATTCTGAATTCCTGATGGCCGTCAGATATGAATTCAGACAGGAGCGTATAGAAGAGGAGAACAGATCTCAGGCGTTAGATCTGAGCACGAGGACCGACCATCGTGGGATCCAAAAGAACGAGCACGACCTTTAAGTGCAAGATGAAGTGGGCTTACAAAGTCCCAAAAGCAGGGGGACCGTCCATCATCGAGGAGGACACATGGCGAGCGATTTGAATTTTGTTGACTTGCACATTGGAGGAGTCAAAGGAGCGTGGTGTGGGAACTCGCGATACATGACATCGTGAAACAATCCTGGCCGTTGAAGCCAGATGACACATGGCAATTGATTAGCATTTCGTTGACTTGCACATTAGAGTCAAAGGAGCGTGGTGTGGGAACTCGCGACATGTGAAGTTGTGAAATGAAACGCTTGAATTTTTGGCCTGTGGTCTTAGCCAAGGTCACATCGTCGAAGGCTAGAGGAAGGAGCTAGCCTAGCTAAGCTCCATTTCGAATATTGCGACGTGGGAGAGTCGAGGCAGCTCGCAATTGGATCACCCGAAACGCGAAATTGTGAAATCGCTTTATGGATAAGCGCTTGGTCATAACCAATAGTCACGAGAAGGGAAGGAGCTAGTTTCTAAGCTCCATTTTGAATATCGTGACATGGGAGAGTCGATATGCCTCGTCACAGGATTCCTGAAATCGCGAGTCGCGAAGTGCTTTGTGGATAAGCGCTTGGTCACAACTGGTGGTCATATGAGAGGAAGGAGTTATTCCAGCTAAGCTCCATTTCAGACATCGTGACATGGGAGACTCGAGAAGTCTCATCAAAATATTTCTGATACGCGAAATTGCAAAGTGCTTGTTGGCGTAGCCGATGGTCATCGTTGGTGAGCACATGATGGAAGGAGCTTACAAGTTGCAAGGCTCCATTTCATGATCGGGAGTTAGAAGAGTAAGAGTGACTCGCAAAAAAATTCACGAAACGCGAAACTGCTAAGTGCCTTTTGATTAGATCCATGGTCATAGCCAGTGGGCATATGGGATAAACGCGTGAGACCTTGCAGATTTTATCCAACGGTGTTGGTTATTTGGGAATCTTATCGAAGGGCTATTGTTTCTCTTCACAATTAATTGTTCAGTTACGATTTAGTTAGCTGATTTGAATCATGGTTCTTGGACGGTTGGCGATTCAGTTGTTGAGGCATTTTTTCCCTAGGAGATTCGAGGTGTAACTGAAGAGATTGGAGTGCATAAAAGAGATATGCAGTGACTGTGTGAGGTTGGCAGTTCACACTGAAAAATGAGGTAAACTGAGAGAAAGGAAAATTGCAGAATGCACAGTGTGAGATCAAACTCGAAAATGATTAATAGAAGATGAACAGAGCAGAAGAATAATGATGCATAGAAGAATTGCAGAACCAAGAAGAAGTGGTAAGAATTGATATATCTATACGGGTGGTTATTCAATCATTTATTTATAATCAGGGAGGTAGGGTGGTGCTAGGGAGGATTGTGGTCCTTTGATATTCAAGTTGGTGCTTGAATATTGGAAGTTGTATCTTCCATCTAGTTGTGGCTAGAAAACAGGGTGGTAGGGTGGTGCTAGGGAAAACACAGAGTTTTTTTGTAAAGTTGGTTCTTGTGTAAGTCCAGTTGGTGTTGGAACATTTAGGGAGTTGAAGTTTCCTTCTAGTGGGTGCTAGAGAAACCAGAGAGTTGGTGCTCTCAACAAGTTGGAGCTTGTAAAACAGAGGTAGTAGCCTCACATTGAGTTGGTGCTCAAAGATAGATGATGTACATAACTTAAAAGATTGTCTATCATTCAAAGAAGAAGATGTTTTCGCCCTTTATGGGTTTCCTCGTGAAAATCTGTCTCTGTGTATATCTTATGTGTGACTGATGTTCATTATTTATGTTGTTCATATCTTGTATAATATTGATGGTCACTTCGAAGAGATTAAAAATTGTTTGAATAGTCATAAATTGTTTAAGCACAGTAACAATTGATTCACCCTCCCCCCCCCTCAGTTGTCTTAGTAATTTCAACAATTGGTATCAGAGCGGGTTCCTTTTATTTAAAGGTAGATCTGTAAGCTTAAACATGACAAGTCATGAATGGACTTCAGCCAATAAGCCTCCTCTATTTGATGGAACAAATTTTGCCTTCTGAAAGGTTAGAATGAGAACATACTTAATGGCCTTAGGTGTTGATGTTTGGGATGTAGTAGAGACTAGATACATAAAGCTTGTTGTGCTAGCTTCCAAGGATTATAAGTTAGAATTTAGCTTTAATGCTAAGGGACTGAATGCTATCTTGAATGGACTTGCTGAATATGAGTTTGTAAAGGTGATGCATCTTGAAACTGCCAAAGCAATGTGGGATAAACTTATTAACAGTTATGAAGGAAATGAGAAAGTAAAAGATGCCAAAATTCAAACATATAAATTGAAATTTGTGTTATCACTCTGTAAATTCTCAGAGATTGTTGTGAGGTAAGAAGAAATTTATCAAAGGTAACCTTAACCAACCTCTTTGAAACTAGGAGCTAGCCCTACCAGTGTCAGAGAGGGATCTCTTTGTGAGTTTTAGATTTGTTTGGATTTTCAAAAATTTAGGCTAGTTAGAAAGAATATAACCGAGTTGTTTGCATTGTTTTTTAAATGAAATGGTTAAATATCACTTACTCTTCCATTGGGCTATGGGGTATGTTTTCAAAGATAGAGTTTAAAGATAGATTTTACAAGATTCGTTGTACAGGGAGAGATAGTGCTAATGCTGGATTCTTTAGGAATAAAATGGTGTATTGCTGAAAAAGGTGAGATATCAGTTAAAACAAAAAAGAATTTAAGAATTTCTTTGTTATAACATTTAAATCTATAAAAGATTAAGAACATAGTACACAATGACAAATTCTGCAACTATAACTTCTTTTAAAGATTAGATTTAGAAAAACAATATGATAACTGAGAAGGAAAAAACTTTTACGCAAACAGAGGAAACTTCACCAACAATTAACACGCATGAATCCTGTGAAACTTCTCTTTGTATTACTGGAATAACCTCTTGATAAAAATTACAACGATTAGAGCTTTCTTGGGTGTAAAGATCAACAACCCTCAATACTTCTAAGTTGGAAATATTTATAATAAAAGTTACAAATGACCCTGTCATTAATGATCAAGATGTGATAGAGTCTGAGTCTAACTAACTAGCTAACAAGATGCAGAAATGTAGTAATTGATGATGATGTGTCGAATCTCTCATGCTGATTTCGGGGAAGACCATTAGTGATTCATTTGGATGACTTTAACTGTGTTGGATGCTGAGCTGGATGAGGCTTTACCTTTACTCAATCAATTCGCACAATTCATCCCATCTTTATGTACTTGGGATGGTGACTTTCAATAGTCGGCGGTAGACTTCGTCTATCTCGGTGTACTTAGCAAAAGTCGGCTTGATGAGGAAGATATACTTGATTTCGTGTTGTATGTTGAGGTCATGCTGCAGAGTCTCCAAGAACGCTTTGCTTGTGATGCTGCCTTGTATCCTTGAAAACTTGGAACTGTCTTTGGCCATGGTGGCGATCTTTTGCTTGTAATCGGGCAAAGTCATTAATTTATCATTTAGGACACGTAGATCAGGAATACCCTTTTTTTGTAAGGCTTCAATCTTGCTAAAAAAAAATTGAACTCCAATGTCCATGTTCTGAGCCTTTTCCTCCAACTGCAACATTAAACCCTTTTTAGTCGACACTCTGTCTGTGCAAGTCCATCTGGTCAGCTGGATGGACTTATTTGGTGTCAAAAACGATAGTTGACCTCTTGTAATCAGTGATCTCTTTGGGTTGAGATACATGTGCTTGCAGAAATTCCAGATGCATTATTCCTTTCTCTGTGTCAAAGGCTGACAATAGTCTGTGCTGTGTTGTGGAGGTTTGCTTCCAGAACTGGGTGTAGGTGCTATTAGTCAGCATCTCGTTCTTCTTTTTAATCATATCATATTTTTCAAAAATGCTTACAGGTGCAGATCCTTGTGGAGTTTGGGTGGTCAAGCTATATCTGTCTGCTTCTTTGAAGAAGAATTTGACACCACCTGTTGTCTTATTTCAATCACTGTGGCAGAGTAGGGCTCTTCCTCACCAGACATGTGAGTAGCATGAGTGGTTTTGAGTTTCTTGTTGTATACCTAAAAATCTTTTGTTGATACCTCAATGATTGAAGGTGAATCATCCTTTCTTGGCCTTTTTTCCTTGGGTACCTGTGGAGTGGTAGTTAGTGAAAAAAAGACTAAAGGAGATTCATGTGGCTTTGTATCTACCAGGGTGTTTACTTCCCACTCTGTCTGGTTCACATATTTTTCAATTTATGGTTTGAGGGTGTGGGCATAAGGTGAACTTTTATTCTTAGATCTCATCTTTGCAATGATCCCACTAGGGTCATATCGCCAAATGAAACTGGTGTTGAATTTCATTTCCTTTAATAATTTATCTGCCTCTTCCCCAGCAGCTCGACTGTTGCAGATAAACGATCCTATTTTCCCTTTGATCCTCATCTGTTGTTTTTTCTTCAAAGACACAAAATGAATGTCATTTGAGTTTATCATCTGACGAATATACTCTAGTCTGAATATTCGAACATGCACATACTTGGGAAACTTGTATGGAGCTAGTTCACACCCATACACTCTGATTTCTGTGTGATTCTAGTATAGAAACCAGTCCCCAGTCTTTGCGAGATCTAAAAGGTGTAGAACTCTTTGGATCTCCTCATTTATCCTCGGCTCAAGTCTTCCACTAAGCATGCCTACAACTGGATGATAAAAAAAATCAATGAATTGTTTAAAAGTGAACTCAGTGGAGCTTCTCGTGAGCAGCGACGTCCATAAAGTGACTGCTTGAGGTTTTCCTTCCTTGTCCATCTTCTGCATGTGAAAGGAAAATTGGTCTGCTTCATAGAACATGAACATGTAGGCCAGTATTGAAGAATACTAGAACATGCCTTTTATAGGGAAATTTGTCAGTTGGTCGTAAAGGTTCTCAGCCAAGAAACTGTTGTAATCAAACTGGGTGGTCACTTTCTCTTCAGTAGAGAAAATGGATAGGAAACCTAAGATAGGTTCATCCACCCATTCATCTTAGAAGTAACCGAGAAAATAACACAGTGTTGAGATAATCTAATTTCCCTTTTCGGAAAATATGGACGAGTGATAGGGAGGATTCTTGTTAGGGAATTGGGCATCTTGTGGAAGGAACAACTCGAAGATTTGTGCTCTTATGGAAAACGTCAGGTTCTGATACAATTCTGTCAAAATTTCAATTGTGAGGGAAGAATGGGGTTCAGCTCTGGGTACTTGCATCCTCTGATCGATGGCATCAGGTGTAATTAGGAAAAAGGTTTCTCCGGTCGAAGACACTATGGTTCTCTGATCAGGGAGGTAGTGTTCTTGGCATTTGAGAGCGAATTCGGGGAAATGATAGATCTGGGGAAAAAGATACAGGGGGAAATTTGACTGCCAAAGCTCGATTTCATCGCTCTGATTGATGAAGGTGTCTCTGAACCACGACTGTAGCTCAACAAAGTCGAATTTAGACCTGGTTTTTGAGATTAGATAGTCTTTGTCTGCTAATGGGATCCAGTTAAGATGGACAGGAGGTGGGAGAAAAGGATTTTCCTCCGCATTTGACTTTTTGCTTTTGGGCGCCATTGATTTCCATCGATACCTGCACACTGAACACATGTTAGTAGGCAAAAATCTCTGGTTGGATGAGTTGTTACAGAGGCAAAGGAAAATGAGTCTCTCATACACAGGGAGTGTGAATGGAATGGGAATTGACCGAAACGGGGTTGAATTTGAGTGAACGGGTATTCGTTGGGTGAAAAAGGACAGGTTAGATGAACAACGGGTATGTGGCCAGTCATAAATGGCCAACGGGTCGTTTAGAGCATGAGAGGGCAGGAGGAAAGACATCTGATGTGTGTCTCTAGTCGATCTGTAGACTGGTGATTGAGGGGCGAACAGGAAATATATGACCTGTAACGGTTAGATGGATGAGACGTGCTGACGGGGTCGTGACATGGAACTTACAGAGGGTGGTGGTGGGATGTGATACCTCGAGATGGTGGTGGTGAGTTGTAAAAATGGTAGGTGGTAAAAGTTTGGAGAGGGGGATTTGGGATACAATGAGGTGATGTCACGTTGGGATGGGGTCCGCCTGGACTTTGCTTCATTCCGGAAACCCCCCCCCCTATGTCCTAACTTACGTCCTAAGCTATGTCCTAACCTACATCCTAACCTATGTCCTATGTCCTAACCTATCAGTGCGTAATCAGACGGTCCTAACCTATGGACCATCTGATTACGCACTGATAGGATGACCGTAGATTTGAGTGCAC
>JZKD02S1674015.1:464110-476549 GCA_000966675.3 Picea glauca
TGGCCAAAAGATTTTCTTCTACACTAACGACACTTATTTGCATGTCTTCCAGAGTTGCTGTGTTTCTTTCCCTTAATTGATATGACATGTCGACGTCAAAACCATCAGGGAAATTTATTAATGCCAAACCTTGTGGTGGTTTGATTTCAGTCGGGATAGCATTGTATAGATTGTTGAAACGAGTGCAATAATCTTGCACTGCCTCTCCTTGGTTCCTTCTGATGTTCTCATACTCTGACATAATCTGGAGAGGATTTTTCTTTACCTCCCACTGGTCAAGGAAAGTCTGATGAAAGCCAACAATATCAATAATGGTAGCAACACGTAAAGTTTTGAACCACTTTTTCACTTCTCCAGTTAGGCTTTGTGCAAATAATCTTATTTGCACATCAACTTCGTCTACTTCCTGCAGGTCAAAGTAATCGTTCATTTTGTCAACATGTTGTTGTGCATTCAAGGGACCAGTACTATCAAACTGGGGGAGTCTGGCTTGATAATCTTGGGGCATGTTATGTAAAGGAGAAACCAATACCAATGGAGCATATCTTGCCGCCATGATTGGTGGAGGAGGTTGAACAACAACCTATGTGACAAGAGAAGAAATGCCTGAAGATATAGAGGATGAAGGGCTTGGAGGAATGGAGTGACCCGGTGTAAGTTTAGTAGAAACTACAACAACAATTAAAAAAGGAAGTTTGATGGACTGTTGAATATGGAGTTGGTATAAGTCTTGACCACGATTTGCGGCTAGGTCTTCGAGCTTATCAGTCTCAGGGTGAAAACATTGATCAACTTCAGCTCTAGGAGAAAGTATCTCACGGGTCTTGGCCTGAAAAACGGTTTGGTGTAAGACCGTTTTACCGTCAAAACTGTCAGATTTTGTCCTGAAAAGACTTGTTTGAAAGGATATTTCATGCTCAAGGTTTGGAAGAACAACTAACTTTTCTAGGATGGAAAAAGACCTTGGAAGTGGGTTGTTACTCCTCGAAATTTCTGCAGTATTTTTCTTCATAAGTAGTCTTTCGGGGTTATCTATTACTATTGGAGGTTTTGGGTCAGGATGAGATCTGGTAGAAATTCTTCTGGGAGCCAGAACTATTGATTTTATTCTTCCTTTGGAGATTTTAACTATTTATATACAAAATTTACCAACCTCTGAACAATATTTCTAAATAAAATTTAGGGTTTGCGTTTCTTCCAAAAATAAATTTGTCTTTGTTCTAGAGGAAAGAAAACAAGGGGTGGAAAGTTTGTTCAGTTCTTCCCCAGTGGAGTTGCCATTTATGTTATCACTCTGTAAATTCCCAGAGGTTGTTATGAGGTAAGAAGAAATTTATTTGAGGTAACCTTAACCAACCGCTTTGAAATTGGGAGCTAGCCCTACCATTTTCAGAGAGGGATCTCTCTGTGAGTTTTAGATTTGTTTGGATTTTCAAGACTTTAGGCTATTCAGAAAGAATATAACCGAGTTGTTTGCATTGTTTTTTAAATGAAATGGTTGAATATCACTTACGCTTCCATTGGGATATGGGGTCTGTTTTAAAATATAGAGGTTAAAGACATCTTTTACAAGATTCGTTGTACAGGGCAAGATAGTGCTAATGCTGGATTCTTTAGGAATAAAATGGTGTATTGCTGAAAAAGGTGAGATATCAGTTAAAAAAAAAAAAGAATTTAAGAATTTCTTTGTTATAACATCAGAAGGAAAACACCACCAATAACTGGAACCGCTCTGAACGCGCGCAGAGGTAAAAACTGAGATAGGGTTCGTGCCGCTGCTACCATGCCGAGCCAGGGCGGAGGGGAGCCGTCGCCCCCTCCCTCCCCCTCTGCGTCCTTTAGCAAACTAGTCACTGCTTGCAGGAAGAAGGCGATCCAAGGTGAACCATCAAGCTTTGTAATAAGACTGGAGGACGTACCAGAAATCAATCTTCCCCTGGAACAGCCAATCAAAGTAGCAATCTCCTTATCAAAGCGAGGTCTGGTAGGTGAGTTCATGGGGCTTTGGCCCTCAACCAGAACAAAAGACAACTGGATTCAAAGAAACTGGAGGCCATTAATAAAAAACAGTGTAACCTGCTACGCCGTTGGAAGGGGCTATTTCATCTTCGAGTTCATCTCCCAGGAGGATTGGGACTTAATCTTTAGGAACAGACCATATTTCATGGGCACACAGGGCCTTTATCTAAATCGTTGGACTCCAAACTTCGATCCAACCTCGGAAGTGCCAAAAGACGTCCCGGTATGGGTCAGACTCCCAAACCTCCCAATCCACTGCTGGAACTCCTCGTCGCTGCAAGCTATCGGGAATGGACTAGGCCATTACATCGAGAAAGCTGACCCAAAAGATCAATATTCTTGCGCCAGAATCTGCGTGGAAGTTGACTTGGAAGTAGGCTTGTCGGAAGCGGTAAAACTGAAGGTGGGGGAGTGGCACCACCTACAAAAACTGGACTATGAACAACTACCGTTTAAATGCAGAGGATGTCATGAATACAGACATTTCCAGAGGAACTGCTCAAAACCCCACAAGAGAAAGAAGGGGAGGAGGGAAGGCAACAACCTCGGAAAGGAAGAACGAAGTCCAATGGCCCACGAAGAGACAATCTAACGTCGGCTCAAAGCAATCCAGGGAACCAAGAGACGACAAACAATTTCAAAGAGCTGGAAAACGAAGGTGAAACGACGGTTCAAAGCAACACCGGCCAAGGTGAAGAAGGAAGAGGCGTCCAAATCCACGAAACCGGAGGAACCTCAAAAGCAGCAGAAGGAACGGAGAATGGGGGGGTTCAATGCACCGAGGAGGGAGAGATCTCCCCCCCAAGGAATGGGGCGGATCATGGCAACGAGGAGGGAGAGATCTCGTCAGGGAATGAAACAGAGGGAATGAATGAAGCTTGGGACACTCCAAAGCGACCAGGAAGAGGGAGGAAGTCCAAAAAGGCGGAAAGGGATTGGGAAACGTACAAGGACGTTCTCAAAGGAGATCAACCAACCATCAAGCAACTAATCGAAGTAAGGCAAACCAGGAAGCAGACTAAGGCCTCCCAAGGAGGCCACTCTCCCCCTCAAAATAATCAATGAAACTAACATCCTAGAACGGTAGGGGTCTCGGCAGCAAGAAGAAGGAAGAAGCTCTCAGGGATATAATCAAAACAACAAGAACGGACATCCTACTTATCCAGGAAACCAAGATGAGTCAGCAGGACTCATTAAAAGTCTTAAAAAACGTATGGAGAAGCAGCCAGGGTTTAGTTGACAGCGCTAGAGGTGCATCAGGAGGGCTCTGCACGTTTTGGAACGACTCCAAAATATAACTAATCCGCTCCAACCTTTGCATGCATTGGATATTCACCCAACTGCTCCACAAGGAATCAGGACAAACGGTAAGTCTCTTTAATATTTATGTCACACAACACATTGAAGAGAAAAAATTATGCTGGCAATCCCTTCAAGATTACCTAACAGATAACGAGCTGGAAAATATTATTCTAGGGGGGGATTTAAACGTAACTCTAACTAAAGAAGAAAAACGGGGGGGGGGTCCATTGTAAGGGACCCAACCAGAGAGTGGGTGGAGGACCTGATCTCAACATGGGACTTAATGGACATCAAACCTTTAAGAGGGTGCTATACCTAGACAAACAAAAGGGTAGGCCCGGGGCACATAGCAGCCCGCTTGAACAGATTCCTTGTACAGAGTTCATTCTTGACGCTAGGACTCACAACCTCCTTAGAAATTCTTCCCCATAGCACCTCTGATCATAAGCCAATCAGCCTGGAGCTTAGGAAAGAGAAAGGCCAGGGGCCCATTCCCTTCAGATTCAACCTTGCATGGATACAGGATAAAGATTTTTTGAGTAGAGTCTCCAAGGTATGGACTAGCAAAGTTAAGGGATCTGTGTTTTATGTCTGGGAAGAAAAGTTGCGAAGGCTCAAGGTCGAGCTAAAAGGTTGGGAAAAAAAACAAGCTAACCCAATTGCCCTACGCCTGGAAGCTCAAAGGCAGCTAGAAAACCACCATCTCGCCCTGGAAAATAAGGAGATTACACAGCAGGACATTCTCAAGGAGGAGCAACTTCAAAGCCAATGGCACAAATCTTGCAGAGATGAGGAAAGTTACTGGAGACAGAAGTCTCGAAGCCTCTGGCTGAAGGAAGGGGACAGAAATACGAGTTACTTCCATAAGCAAGCAGAAGCAAGGAAGCTTTTCAAGGCTATGACAGAAATCCAAGTCCAAAACACTACAATTTCTGAACCGGAGGACATCAGAAAGGCAGCCTTCGAGACCTTCAAAACTCTCTACACAGAAAATGGAAGGGCAAGCATAACTCCCCAAATGTACCCTTTATCAGTTGTTCCAAAGCTAATAAAAGATGATATCAACCGCAAACTTCTGGAGGAAGTCTCGTAGCAAGAAATAAAAGAGGCACTCGACCAAATGCATCCGGACAAAGCTCCTGGTTCGGATGGTTTTACAGCAAGATTCTTCCAGCAATGCTGGGAAACAATAAAGTCAGACCTCACCAAAATGATAAAGAAATCACAGGCGAGCAGCAAGCTGGGAGGAAGCACAAACTCAGCCTTCCTGGCACTCATCCCCAAAGAGAAAGGAGCACTCAACTTCAGTCGCTTCAGACCGATCTCCCTCTGTAACACGAGCTATAAAATTCTCACTAAGGTAATTGCAAACAGACTGAAGAACGTCCTCCCGCTCATAGTGCCGGAGAATCAAGGAGGATTCATAAAAGGAAGGAAAATAGCAGTTAACATAATCCTAGTACAATAATCTCTCCATTCAAGCCTACGCAGGAAGGATAAAGGTATGATTATTAAACTAGACCTTGCAAATGCTTTTGACAGAGTTAATCATAATTTCCTTTTTGAGGTAATGAAGAAGTTCAGATTTGATGAATCCTTTGTGAATTGGATAAGAGCTTGCATAGGATCGCCATGGATAGCCCCCATGGTAAACGGAAGAGTGACAAGCTTCTTCAAGGCGTCCAGAGGCTTAAGACAGGGTTGTCCTCTGTCGCCCCTGCTATACACAATCCAAGCCTCAGTCCTAAGCTACCAACTGGAAAATGCCAGAATCTGCAGCAACCTCAAAGGATTAAAGATAGCCCAAGGCGTGAAGGAAATCAATCACGCGCAATTTGCGGATGATACATTGCTTCTGGGAGGGGCAAGTCGACTAGTAGCAAAAAGATACAAAGAGGAGCTAGACGCTTATGCTGCAGTGTCAGGAAGCGAGATAAGCCAGACAAAAAGTAAAATTTACAGCTGGAACATTACACCCAATGAGATGCTGGAAATTTCCAGAATTTTGGGGATGGAAGGGCATACAAATTGGGAAACTTTCACCTACCTGGGAATCCCTATCTCCAAGACGAACCCAAGGACCTCCAACTGGAACCACCTATTAGACAAACTTAAGAAGAGAATTTCCTCTTGGGGTGCAAATTGGCTAAGTTTAGCAAGGAGGATAGTACTCATCAAATCCGTCCTGGCAAGTGTGCCCATTTATCAAATTTCTTTACTGCTAGCCCCTGGCACCACAATTAAACAAATGGAAGCTTTGCAAAGATGTTTTTTATGGGAAGGGGGCAAACAGACAGGCAGGAGAACCCACCTAATAAACTGGGATAAAGTCTCGAAACCCCTTCTAGAAGGAGGGCTCAGCTTAAAAAACACTAAGGTACAGAATCTGGCCCTAGGGGAAAAACTGTGATGGTACATAGTCAGCGGCAACACAACGTGGTGCAAGGAAGCCATGTGGAAGAAATATTTCAGAGGCACAAGGAAGAGATGCGTGGAAAACCCCTCCAGAGAATCCAAGGGGTCCCCAATCTTCATTCTCTGCAAGAAAGCCATCGATCATTTCACCCCCCATCTGACCTGGGTGCCGGGAAATGGGAAACAAATTAAAATCTAGGAAGACTCCATACTCGGTGATCCACCTTTGGAATTGAATAAGAACCTTCAACATCTAAAAACTTGGATGGATGGGAAAAATCTGAGGACGCTCTTCGACATCTCTACCTGGGGGACAGGAAGGCACAAACCATGGAAAGGCTGGGCAGTGAGCAACCTGCCTCCGGAATTAGAATTTGACTGGTGTTCCCTAAAATTCAGTCTGCAGGGGAAAGCCCCCCTAAGGAAAAGAGGGAAAGACGAGAGAGGTTGGGGAAGAAATGCTAAACCTTATTCCACCTCACTGGGATACTCTACCTTCCAAAACTTCCCTCATGTCCCACCCAACCCAGCTTTATGGAAACCATCTGGAGCACAAAAACCATCTCCAAAATAGACCTGTTCCTTTGGACTCTCAGCCATAGTAGCATACAAATAGGGGAAAACCTCCAAAAGAAAGGTTGGGAAGGTCCCTTCAGGTGCCCCATGTGTCAGCAAGCTGAGGAAACCTCTAATCACCTCCTCCTTAACTGTAACTACTCAAGAAAAGTTTGGAAGCTGGTTGTTGGTTTGCAAAAGGAACTCCCCCTCCCCCATGACATCCTCTCCCTCCTCCTTTGTTGGTCCAATCTTTTCCCATTCCAACAAAAGAAGCAAAGTGTTGCCTCAAGGCTTTGGCAAGCACTCCCAAGATTCATCCTTTGGGGGCTTTGGTTGGAGAGAAACAACAGAATTTTTCGAGAAAAGGAAAGGAGGGCCCCCATAGTAAGCGCAAGGATCAGGTCTCTTTTTGGCGAATGGGCTAGCACCCATCGGAAACCTAATCACAGTAGGGAGATGGAAGAGAAATAAGAGCTTTGGAGTGACCAATTCCAAATTCAACAACAAATTGGAGGCAAAGCCATCGTCACAACCCAAGAACATTGGGAAATCAGGAAGGAAAAGGGCGATTTCGACAATTGGAAAAGAGAAAGGGAATGCTACATTCTATCTTTTGATGGAGCCTCAAAGGGCAACCCAGGTCAAGCAGGAGGAGAAGGTATAATAGTGAAGCCAAATGCAGAATTCATGGTGCGTTATGCGTTTGGTCTGGGCATCGCCACCAACAACCATACATAAGCAATGGCACTCTGGCAAGGCCTGTGCCATTCCAAAAGCAATGCAATCCGAAACTTGGTTATCATCGGGGACTCCCACCTTTTAATTCGAGCTATAGCCCTCTCTAAAGAAACCCAAAGTGCAAAACTCAATAACTTGTTGGCCAGAATTCCTTTGCTCCTTAAGGGATTCGACTCATTCCAAGTGTTTCATGTTCTAAGGGAGCTGAACCAAGATGTGGACGAAGAGGCAAACAGGGGAGCTGCGCTGGCATAATGATGAATGGTTGTCAATGACCAACACTCCACAGTGGATCTCCCATGACTCGATCTCACGTTCAATAGAAAACCCAGGCAAGTTGCAAGGAGGGGACAGGAAAAGACAACGCCAGAACCCATTAATGGTACGCGCGACTGAGCAACTCGGGCAAAGGGAGACCAGGAGACCGACTCACATGCAAAAAGTAGGCAGCAAGATCGCCCCCATACCTCTCGGGGTTTGCATCGACGGAAGAATGATGACAGAAGAAAGAATTAGCATAAATTCGCTCGCACCCTCAGTCCAGGAGCAGACCCATTCTCAGGCATGGTGAGAGCAGAAGAAGAATTTTCAGAGAACAAGAGCAAGAGGAGAAAAGATGGCCGCGAGTTCCAGTCGGAATCTAACAGTAGAGGAGCGCCTGAAGCAGCTTGATGACACGCTGGAGAAGCTGAAGCAGTCACTCCAGTTCCAACTTGAATTTCTGGAGAACCTTGACACAGAAGCAGGCAGACGACTTGAACAATTGGAGCAGGACCTTACCACAGTCAAAATCGGATTCTCTGAGGAACTAGACAAGCTTCACCAGGAGCTGAAAAGCCCCCAGGAGAAATTTGAGGACAGAATCGGTGAGCTTGAAGGAAAATTATCCAAATTAAACATCGAATGGGGGGAAGGTTCCAAAAAGTAGTTAGCTTCTTGATCTGTAGAGTTTTCTGGCTTTTCAAGTATCTTGGCATTTTGTATAGAAGCCAAGGCTTTAAATAAGTTTGGTTTCAGGTTTCTGAATGAGTTTGGGGGTGTTATGTCATCCTGGCACTTTCAGCAATGTATCTCAGCTTAAAGTAGGCAGCAGCTTAGTGAAGCCCTGCCAGTTTGTAACCGATTAGTGGCTAGGCCACCTTTAATATAAAACCACTAAACGTTTTCGTCAAAAAAAAAAAAAACATCAGAAGAAAAACATTTAAATCTATAAAAAATTAAGAATAGAGTAAACAATGGCAAATTTTGCAAATATAACTTCTTTTAAAGATTAGATTTAGAAAAAAAAATATGATAACTGAGAAGGAAAAAACTTTTACGCAGACAGAGGAAACTTCACCAACAATTAACACACAACAATCCTGTGAAACTTCTCTTTGTATTACTGGAATAACCTCTTGATAAAAATTACAGTGATTAGAGCTTGCTTGGGCGTAAATATCAACAACCCTCAATACTTCTAAGTTGGAAATATTTATAATAAAAGTTACAAATGACCCTATCATTAATGATCAGGACGTGATAGAGTCTGAGTCTAACTAACTAGCTAACAAGATGCAGAAATGTAGTAACTGATGATGATGTGTCGAATCTCTCATGCTGATTTCGGGGAAGACCATTGGTGTGTCATTGGGATGAGTTTAACTATGTTGGACGTTGAGCTGGACAAGGATTTACCTTTACTCAATCAATTCACACAACTCATCCCATCTTTGTGTGCTTGGGATGGTAAATTTCAATAGCCGGCAGTAGACTTCGTCCATCTCGGTGTACTTAGCAAAAGTCAGCTTGATGAGGAAGATGTACTTGATTTCGTGTTGTATGTTGAGGTCATGCTGCAGAGTCTCCAAGAACGCTTTGCCCGTGATGTTGCCTTGTATCCATGAAAACTTGAAACTGTCTTTGGCCATGGTGGTGATCTTTTGCTTGTAATCGGACAAAGTCATTAATTTATCATTTAGGACACGTAGATCAGGAAGACCCTTTTTCTGTAAGGCTTCAATCTTGCTAAAAAATATCTGAACTCCAATGTCCATGTTCTGAGCCTTTTCTTCCAACTGCAACATTAATCCCTTTTTAGTTGACACTCTTTTTACTTCGAGGATAGTCTCTGTTTTGTCTTCAACTTTCAGTTCTTCCGGCTCTTCTTTGGTTTTTGAGTTCAGAAACTTAATGATCTCATTGGTTGTCGAGGACATCTCACCTAGCTCTATTCTTATCATGTCAATGGCCTGCCTACTCTTTAACACCAGATCATGTTGCTCGAACATGATTTGCACCATGGGCCAAATTTCATTTATGGATTTCGAGATATCTGTCCATATGTTTTCCTTAGCCTCTGCTAATGTCTTGCCTGCCACTATTTGTTTCTGAAGCTGTTGTATTTCCTGCTTGAGTTTCTCTCATACTTGTCTCTCAATATTATATCTTGTTTGGAAAGAAGACTTGAGTTCCTGTAGACTTTCAATCTCCATTTTTAGCCTATTGATCTCTGTTCCCTGCAGAGTCATTTCCTCCATGGACTTTGCTAGCTCCACATTTTTTTCTAGTGTTGTTAATGGAGATGCTGATGGAATTTCTGTTGTAGTGGTTGTTGGCACAATTACTGTACTGACTTCTGTGATGGGAACTGCACTCAATAGAATGACTTCCATCGAGGTCGATTTTTCCTTCTCTTTCAATAAATTTTCCAACTCTGCCTCCATTTCCCTGAGTTGTGTGTTCTGTTGCATGATAAGTTTCAACAATTCTTCTTTATCGTTTTCTGCCTCGACTATTTCTCTAGCTTGTGAATCCTCTATTGGTGGCAATTTCAGTTGTTTTCTCAAAGATGCAATATCAACATTCTTTTTCTTCAACATTTCCTCTGTTGCTTTTACATTCGAGGGATCATACCCAATCTTGACCACCAACTACTCTAAGGATTTTATTTTGTTATCCTTTGCAAAAGAGGATATCTTTTCCAACTTCAATTGGGTCTGAACATTGCTTAAAGACGCCTGTAGCTTTGCTGCTGTAGAGGAAGCATGTGCCAATGTGGAGAAAACCATTTCTCCATTCTGTCTGTGCAAGTCCATCTAGTCAGTTGGATGGACTTGTTTGGTGTCAAAAATGATAGTTGACCTCTTGTAATCAATGATCTGTTTGGGTTGAGACACCTATGCTTGCAGAAATGCCATATGCATTCTTCCTTTCTCTATGTCAAAGGCTGACAATAGTATGTGTTGTTCTCTGGAGGTTTGCCTCCAGAACTGGGCATAGGTGCTATTAGTCAACATCTGGTTCTTCTTTTTAATCATATAAAATATTTCAAAAATGCTTACATGTGCAAATCCTTGTGGGGTTTGGGTGGTCACAACTATATCTGTCTGCTTCTTTGAAGAAGAAGTCGACACCACCTGTTGTCTTCTTTCAATCACTGTGGCAGAGTATGGCTCTTCCTCACCAAACATGTGAGTAGCATGAGTGGTTTTGGGTTTCTTGCTGTATACCTGAAAATATTCTATTGATACCTCAGTGATTAAAGGTGAATCATCCTTTCTTGGTCTTTTTTCCTTGGGTACCTGTGGAGTGGTATTCAGTGAAAAAGAGACTGAAGGAGATTCATGTGGCTCTGTATCTACCAGAGTGTTTGCTTCCCACTTTGTCTGGTTCACATATTTTTCAATTTCTGGTTTGAGGGTGTGGGAATAAGGTGAAATTTTGTTCTTGGATCTCATCTCTACAATGATCCCACTAGGGTCATATCGCCAAATAAAACTGGTGTTGAATTTCATTTCCTTCAATAATTATCTGCCTCTTCCCCAGCAGCTCGATTGTTGCAGATAAATGGTCCTATTTTCCCTTTGATCCTCATCTGTTGTTTTTTCTTCAGAGACACAAAATGAATGTCATCTGAGTTTATCATCTGACAAATATACTCCAGTGCGAATATTTGAACAGGCACATACTTGGGAAACTTGTATGAGCTATTTCACACCCATACACTCTGATTTCTGTGTGATTCTGGTATAGAAACCAGTCCCCAGTATTTGCGATATCCAAAAGGTGCAGAACTCTTTGGATCTCCTCATTTATCCTCAGTTCAGGTCTTCCAGTAAGCATGCCTACAACTTGGTGATAAAACAAATCAATGAACTGTTTAAAAGTGAACTCAGTGGAGCTTTTAGTGAGTAGCGACATCCATAAAGTGATTGCTTGAGGTTTTCCTTCCTTGTCCATCTTCTGCATGTGAAAGGAAAATTTGTCTGCTTGATAGAGCATGAACATGTAGGCCAGTATTGAAGAATACCAGAACATGCCTTATGTAGGGAAATTTGTTAGCTGGTCGTGCAGGTTCTCGACCAAGAAACCGCTATAATCAAACTGGGTGGTCACTTTCACTTCAACAGAGAAAATGGACAGGAAACCTAAGATAGGTTCATCCACCCATTCATCTGAGAAGTAGCCGAGAAAACAACATAGTGTTGAGATAATCTAATTTCCCTTTTCAGAAAATATGGATGAGTGATAGGGAGGATTCTTCTTAGGGAATTGGGCATCTTGTGGAAGGAACAACTTGAAGATTTGTGCTCTTTGGGGAAACGTCAGGTTATGATACAATTCTTTCATAATTTCAATTGTGAGGGGAGAACGGGGTTCAGCTCTAGGTACTTGCATCATTTGATCGATGGCGTCGAGTGTAATTAGGAAAAAGGTTTCTTCAGTCGAAGACACTATGGTTCTCTGATCAGGTAGGTAGTGCGCTTGGCATTTGAGAGCGAATTTGGGGAAATGATAGATCTAGGGAAAAAGATACAGGGGGAAATTTGGCTACCAAAGCCCAATTTCATCGCTTTGATCGATGAAGGTGTCTCTGAACCATGATTGTATCTCAACAAAGTCGAATTCAGACCTATTTTCTGAGATTAGATAGTCTTTGTCTGCTAATGGGATCCGGTCAAGATCGACAAGAGGTGGGAGAGAAGGATTTTCTTCCGCATTTGACTTTTTGCTTTTGGGCGCCATTGATTTCCATCGATACATGCACACTGAACACACGTTAGTAGGCGAAAAGCTCTGGTTCGATGAGGTGTTGCAGAGGCAAAGGAAAATGAGTCTCTAATACGCAGGGAGTGAATGGAATGGGAACTGACCGAAACGACGTTGAATTTGAGTGAACGGGTATCCATTGGGCGAAAAAGGACAGGTCAGATGAACAACAGGTATGTGGCCAGTCATAAATGGCCAACGGGTCATTTAGAGCATGAGAGGGCAGGATGAAAGACGTCTGATGTGTGTCTTTGGTCAATGTGTAGACTGGTGATTGAGGAGCGAACGGGAAAGATATGACCTGTAACAGTTAGATGGATGGGATGTGCTGACGGGGTCGTGACATGGAACTTGCAGAGGGTGGTGGTGGGATGTG
>JZKD02S1674015.1:515309-540961 GCA_000966675.3 Picea glauca
TTATTATTATGGATTGACTTTATCTCTCAAATCAACTTTTACTTCTGAAACATAAAATAAAAAAATAAATAAAATATATTTAAATCTCTTTACGTAAAATTAAAATTGAATCAAAATAAAAAGTGACTCACCTCATTTTAGATGTCCAAATGCTCAATCCTTTGAAGAAGCCAAAAAATAATTTCTGAAGACCACAGAGAAGTCCAGAGAAACTACAGAGATTATTCTGGGTAAAAAAGGTAAAAACTACAGAGATTATTCCCGTTCAAAACCCTAGATATGTAATCTTAGAAATAAAATATATCCTAAAAAATAAATAAACAAATAAGTATTATTCTTGTTCAAAACCCTAGATATATAATCTTTGAAATTAAAATATTATTTGCGTTGAAAACCCTAGATATATAATCTTAAAAAAGAAAAAGAAAAAAAGAAGTATTATTATTCTAGTTCAAAATCGCAGAGATATAATTTCAAAACCGCAAAGATCTATATGCTCGTTCCAAACCGCAAAGATCTACTATACATAATCTCCATGAACGATTATCATTAACTTAATTTTTTATTAATAAAATTTGAATAATTTGAATAATTAATTTTATATTAATATTATTTTTTTATCAATTAAAATACAATACATAATCTCCATCTAAACGATTATCATTAACTTAATTTTTTATTAATAAAATTTAAATAATTTAAATAATTAATTTTGTATTAATTAAAATACAATACATAATTAATTTTGTATTAATATTAATCTTTTATCAATTATTAATCTTTTATCAATTAAAATAAAATACATAATCTCCATATGAAAGATTATCATTAACTTAATTTTTATTAATAAAATTTGAATAATTAATTTTTTATCAATTAAAATTTTAATAATTAATTTTGTATTAATATTAATTTTTTATCAATTAAAATACAATACATAATCTCAATCTAAACGATTATTATTAATTTAATTTTTTTTAATAAAATTTTAATAATTTTAATAATTAATTTTGTATTAATATTAATTTTTTATTAATTAAAATAAAATACATAATTAATTTTATATCTCCAATAGAACTAGTTTTAAATTCTAACAAGAGAAATGTTGAACTCTTAAATACTCAAGTTATGAAAAAGGTCTCTAAGTTCTACAAAATCTGGTTAATCTAGTATAGATTTCCCCATACTCTATTCCGTAAAAATGGTGCATGCCATCTTAAAAAATGAAATATATCTCATTAAATGTTACCAATTAAAATACAATACATAAAACATAATATATCTCATTAAATGTTATCAATTAAAATATAATACATAAAACATAATATATCATTAAATCTTACCAATTAAAATACAATACATAAAACATAATATATCTCATTAAATGTTATCAATTAAAATACAATACATAAAACATAATATATCTCATTAAATTTTACCAATTAAAATACAATACATAAAACATAATTATCTATTAGTTTTCTATCATACAATATATAATTATCTATTATGTTTTATATCTCTATCTGAACGATTATCATTAACTTAATTTTTTATTAATAAAAATGGTATAATTTTAATAATTAATTTTGTATTAATATTAATTTTTTATCAATTAAAATACAATATTTTTTATTAATAAAATTGGTATAATTTTAATAATTAATTTTTTATCAATTAAAATACATTACATAATCTCCGTCTGAACGATTATCATTAACTTAATTTTTTATTAATCTCCGTCTGAACGATTATCATTCACTTAATTTTTTATTAATTAAAATACAGTACATAATTAGTTTTTTAGTTTTATATCTCCAGTGGAACGATTATCATTAATATTAATTTTTTATTAATAATATTTGTGTAATTAATAATTAATTTTTTATTAATAAAATTTGTATAATTAATAATCAATTTTGAATTAATATTAATTTTTTATTAATAAAATTTGTATAATTAATAATTAATTTTGTATTAATATTAAATTTTTATTAATAGAATCTTTATAATTTTATTAGTTATTGAGTTATTATCTTCAATGTTCCATACTCACACATGGATAATGGCAATATAATAAAAATATAATTATATAATAAGAATATAACTGATCCCTGTGCTAATTTTATGTAGTGTTAGTGCTAAATTTATAGTGTTTAAAAACAAGTTTTTCCAACTGGTTGGTCCCTGTAACAAGTAAAATAGAAGAGTGAAATGATATATCATTCTTAAATCACGCGTTCTTCATGTAATAGCAGAAATAGAAATGAAGTGAAAAATCCTCTTTAAACCACATATATCGAAAGCAATGCCATTGTATATATGTCAGCATTTCACTGGTTACACCACATCTCCCCCGACACCATCACTGGAGACATTTCTTCTATAATAGTGATATGAAGGTCATCATTGTTACGTACGCTTCCAAAAATTTGAACTTAATAATATTGCAAATGCAACACAAAACCTTACAAGTCGTTAAATCAAGTGGATGAACTTTCATTCAAGTCGTTACAAGAATTGTATAAGCTTCTTAATGCAAGGCTTTTGGATACAAAGCATTTAAGGGACCAACCATGAAACCGAATGATCTTTCATTAAAGTAAAGCTTGAGGACACTGGGTACTCCGACTCTTTGGTGCTTTACAAAGCATTTAAGCCACCCACCAAGAAATTGTTTGAGCGTTAATTCATATAAAGCTTTTGGATTCCTTCCGCTTTACAAACCATTGCAAGCACCCACCAAACACATTGTATGAGCTTTTTCATTCACCCACCAAGCACTGTATGAGCTTCCATTCATGTAAATACTTTCCGATACAGTGTAGCGCAGTCCATTCATCTAATACTTTCCGATACCGTGTAGCGCAACCCACTTTCATTCATGTGAAACTTTTAGATACTTGTAGACCAATTCTTTGGGTTTTACAAAGCATTTAAGTTGTCGATCTAAATGAGTGCAAACATTTAAGATCTTGAGATTTCATTGATGTAAACCTTTTGGATAACATGCAAACCAACTCTTTCTGCTTTACAAAGCAATGTAGGCACCCACCAAGAACTGTATGAGCTTCCATTCATGTAAAACTTTTGCAAACCAGGCAGCACAACTCAGGTCAAGCTTTTGCAAACCAAGTAGCACAATTCATGTTAAGCGTTTGCAAACCAAGTAGCACAACTCTTTGTATGTGTTTTACAAAGCATTGAAGACACCCACCAAGCACTGTATGAGCTTTCATTCATGTCAAGCTTTCGGATACCGCCCAACCTGCTTTCATTTATGTAAAGTTTTTAGATACTTGTAGCCCAACTTTTAAGATGGTCCAAATGGTTCAAGCACTTAAGATGTTGAGGTTTCATTCCTGTAAAGCAAAGCTTTTGGATACCATGTAGACCAACCCCTTGTGATTTACAATTTCATTCGTGTAAAGCTTTTAGATACTTGTAGCCCAGGATACCATGTAGACCAGACCAAATACTTGTAGCCCAGGATACCATGTAGACCAGACCAACTCCTTGTGCTTTACAATTTCATTCATGTAAAGCTTTTAGATACTTGTAGCCCAACTCTGTCTTTACAAAGGATTTCAGATGGTCCAAATGGTGCAAACATTTAAGATGTTGAGGTTCAATTCCTGTAAAGCTTTTGGATACCATGTAGACCAACTCCTTCTGCTTTAACATCACATTATGGTGCCAACATTTAAGCAGAGTTGTCCAACAATGTTACTGCTTTGGATGGAAAAAAGCTTATTCAAGCCCGGTGACCTAAGGGAACCCTCATTTAAGCTATAATCTTGTCAACCATTATAATGTGATGGATACCATGTAGACCAACTCCTTGTGCTTTACAATCACAGTATGGTGTGAACATTTAAGCAGAGTTTTCCAACGGTGTCGCTGCTTTGGATGACAAAAAGCTTATTCAAACCCAGTGACATAAGGGAAACCCTCATATAAGCTTTAATCTTGTCAACCATTATAATGTGATCTCTTCTTGTGAGGACCTTGCTGTTACAATCCAATTCAATCTACAGCTTTGTCACACTTTATAACATGGCCTCTAGTTGTAAGGACCTTCTTGTTATGTCCGTTGTTGGTATAATATTATTCTGTCCACTGATCAAGTGTGTGCATGTGCATGTATTGGATAAACTGTTGTGAATACAACAGGTGCAATAGTTTCAACAATCCCTAAAAAGTTAAAAACATATTCAAAACATAGTGTTGAATTTGTCACCAACAACCTAATTGTGAATAAAAAAGTTCATTATAACATGAAAACAAATTTTCTAGTTACACCCTGCAATCAATTTACCTACTTCAGCCTAGATTGGAAAGTCCACAAAGTCCACACTATCTATCCACTTTCAATCATGATCCACACTATCTATCCACTTACAATCATGACTCACACTATCTATCCACTTCCAATCATGATCCCACGCCTATTCTAAATTTATTGGCTTATAACACACTCCAAACATTTTCTAAAACACCTCCCCCTAAGAAGGAGTAAAAGCCCATTAATTCACCTTTTTGTGAACTAAATAAAAGGCAACACAACAAACCTGACCCTGTAGGGTAGTTAGCTCTAGGCTGGTAACAAATACCAAGGTAGCACATCGCCTAATACAATCTAGTTAGCTCCAGGTTGGTAACAAATATCAAGGTAGCACGTCGCCTAAATACAATCTCCAGTTTCTAAGCAACTAATTGCCTTGTACATAATTGCTCACCTAAGAAAGAGGAGTAAAAGCCCATTAGTTCACATTTTTTGTGTCCAAATAAAAGGTCACACAACAAACCTTTTTGTGTCTCAAAATAAAAGGCAACACAACAAACCTAACTTTATAGGGTAGTTAGTTCCAAGTTGGTAACAAATGCCAAGGTGGCACGTCGCCTAAATACAATCTCCAAGGATGTTATTTCTAAGCAACTAATTGCCTTGCAAAGAAGAGTGATTGTTGATGATTGTTGAACTAAATGCCTTGCACGGAAGAGTGATTGTTGAAAAGAGTCAGTCGCCTAAATACAATCTCCAAGGATGTTATTTCTAAGCAGCTAATTGCCTTCCACAGAAGAGTCATTGGTGGTGATTGTTGAACTAAATGCCTTGCACAGAGGAGTGACTGTTGAAAAGAGTCCTTCAAGAAGTTGTTTCTAGGCCATTAATTTGCCTTGCAAGAAGAATCTTAAGTTGTAATTCTTCATGGAAGCCATGGAGAAATATTTACGAAAGTCATAAAGAGAGATTTACTAGCTTATTCAAAGAAGAAAGCAAGCATGAGGTTTTCTTAATGCAAAGTGGTTTCCACAAAATTAATTTAAAAGGAATTCAAGTAGAAAAAGGGAGCGTCTCAATCCAACTGTGGAAAGGGCTTGTAATTCCAAAACCTTCATTCACTTCATGGAAAGAAAACTTGCAAAAGGAGGAAGAGATATTTGCTCAAATCAAATGAACTGTGAGCTGAAGTGAAGTAAACTCAAAGATAGTGGGGAGGTTTGCCTCTACGATGGAGAAAGAGGTCTCTAAGATTTTACTCTATTTATTTTGCTTCAGGAATAGGAGCAGCCTTCTATTCAATGGATTTTGGAAAGGAATATGCAGTGATAAGTGTCTACAGACTTAGAATTTGGAGAAACAAACACTGGTGAGGCTACGCTCACAATCTCTTATTAAATGAAGACTGATTACATCATTATATAGGAAACCATATCTACTTGGGCGGTTACAACAGATCACAAATAAATAGGATCTACATTAAATTAAGTGGAGTTCAACTACGCAATTGACTCTTGCTCCATTATTTCCAAGTCTCCCCCTTAATGGACAATGGATTGACTTCTACACCTAACATCTCCCTAAACAGCTCAAACTTAATCTTTTCAAGAGGCTTAGTGAAAATATCAACAGCATTTTCACAAGTATTACAATACATAAGAGCTATTTCATTTGACTGCAACTTTTCTCTAACAAAATGAAACTGAGCATCAACATGCTTTGTCCTTGCATGATAAATAGGATTATTTGTCAGCTTGATTGAACTTTGATTATCACATTTGATCATTGCAGGTTCCTTTTGTTCTTCTCCAACATCTTGAAGAAGTCTTCTCAACCAAACATCTTCACAAGTTGTTGCACACAAGGCTTTATATTCTGCTTCAGTAGAAGACAAAGATACAGTAGGCTGTTTTTTACTACTCCATGAAACAACCCCGAATCCAATGCCAAACACATATCCAGTGGTTGATCTTCGATCATCCGGATTGTCAGCCCAATCAGAAGCAGAGTAACATGTCAACTCAACATCAGATGCATCGGTGTATTTAATACCATAATCAAGTGTTCCTTTTAGATACCTGAGTGTCGCCTTTGCTGCATTCCAATGGTTTTCTTGAGGTTTTTGTCATAAACTGACTTAACACACTCACATAATATGCAATATCAGGGCTAGTTGTGGTGAGATAATTCAAACTACCCACCATATGTCTATATATAGTGCCATTCACTTCCTTCGAACCATCATCACAAGAAAGTTCCACATTCTGTTGCATGGGAACAATAGAAGATTTACACTGATCCATTTTAAATCTCTTAAGTACTTCTCTGACAAGATCAATACTAGAAACTGCTTCTCCTATATTTCCTAGCTTGTCTTTCACCTCTTTAATGCGACCCAAAAATGAACTAAGAGATTCATTTCCATCCATCTTAATACCTAGCAATTTAGTTTTCAGGAACAGAATACGATTTGTGTTGCTAGTTTACTTAGAATTAGGAGAAACCAGGAGAAAACACACAAGTGAGACTATGCTCACAATCTTCTTATTCAATGAAGAGGATTACATCATAATATAGGAATTGGTTCTACTTAGGCGATTACAACAAATCACAGAAAAGTAGGATCTACATTAATCACTAGAAGAGATTGTCTATGAAACTAACACTTGCTCCATTATTTCCAAGTCTCCCCCTTAATGGAGAATGGATTGACTTCTACACCTAACATCTCCCTAAATATCTCAAACTTAATCTTTCCAAGAGGCTTAGTGAAAATATCAGCAGTATTTTCACAAGTATTACAATACATAAGAGCAATTTCATTTGATTGCAACTTTTCTCTAACAAAATGAAACTGAGCATCAACATGCTTTGTCCTTGCATGATAAATTGGATTATTCACCAGCTTGATTGAACTTTGATTATCACGTTTGATCATAGTAGGTTCCTTTTGTTCTTCTCCAACAACTTGAAGAAGTCTTATCAACCAAACAGCTTCACAATTTGCTACACACAAGGCTTTATATTATGCTTCAGTAGAAGACAAAGATATAGTAGACTGCTTTTTACTATTCCATGAAACAACCCTAGATCCAATGCCAAACGCATATCTAATGGTTGATCTTCGATCATCCAGATTGCCAGCCCAATCAGAATAAGAGTAACCTGTCAACTCAACATCAGATGCATCAGTATATTTAATACCATAATCAAGTGTTCCTTTTAGATACCTGAGTACCGCCTTTGCTGCATTCCAATGGATTTCTTGAGGTTTCGCCATAAACTGACATAACACACTCACAAAATATGCAATATCCGCTCTGGTTGTGGTGAGATAATTCAAACTACCCACCATCTGTCTATACATAGTGCCATTCACATCCTTCGAACCATCATCACAAGAAAGTTTCACAATCTGTTGCATGGGAACAGTAGAAGATTTACATTGATCCATTTTAAATCTCTTAAGTACTTCTCTGACAAACAAAAGTTTGGCCTGCATTTCTCCAAACTTCAAGACCTAGGCAGTAATGTAACTCACCAAGATCTTTCATTTCAAAAACTTGTGATAACTGCTCCTTGATTTCATCAATTAATTTCTCTGCATTTCCTGTAATTATTAAATCATCAACATATAAGGAAATCAATACTATATACCCCTGTTCATCAAATTTGGTATATAGATTTGGATTACTCTTTCTCCTCATAAAACCCTGTTGAAGAAAAAAAGAGTATCTTCTCATACCATGACCTAGGTGTTTGTTTTAGTCCATACAATGCTTTCTTTAACTTACACACTAAGTGCTCTTGCCCATGTTTCCACAAACCCTTCAGGTTGAGTAAGGTAAACCTCCTCATTTAACTCACCATTCAAAAATGCAAATTTAACATCTAATTCGTGTAGCTTCCAATGGTACTTTGTAGCTAAAGCAATTAACAATCTGATAGTATTCAATTTAGCTACTGGTGCAAATGTTTCAGCATAATCAATACCTTCTGTTTGTGAATACCCCTTTGCACCAGTCTAGCCTTATATTTGTCTATACTACCATCTAATTTAAACTTGGGTTTGTATATCCATTTGCATCCAATAGGCTTTTTATGTTTAGGCAATTCAGTCAATTCCCAAGTATTATTTTTCATTATAGATTCATATTCTTCCTCCATTGCATTTCGTCATTCATCATGTTCATTGGCTTCATTAAAACTCAAGGGTTCTATGACATTTGAAATGCTACTCATTAGGGCATAGTCTCTATACTTCTCAGGGAGCCGAACCTGTCGTGAAGATATTCTCAACTGATTATTTTCCTCCCCACTTTGTGAAGATCTGTCTTCATCAGTAGCTGAACTCTGACTGCTTGAAGTGTCCATATCATTGAGTCTTTCTTGCTGCTGCTGTTGTTTTTGCGGTTGTGACTGCTGCTATGGTGGCTGTTGTTGTAATTGTGGTTGTTGCCGTGATGATTGCTAATGTTGTTGCTCTTCTTTAACTCCTCCATCAAGAAGTCTATGCCATTCCTCATAACTGTTGTCGTCATGATTTCCTACTTCCTGCTCATGGAAAAATACATCTCTACTAGCAAATACTTTGTGAGAAGCAGGATCAAACAGTTTGTATGCTTTGAATTCAGAACAATACCCTATGAAAATACATTTAATGGCTTTAGCATCCAATTTCTTCCTATTTTCCTTTGAAATATGTGCAAAAGCCTTACACCCAAATACTTTCAAATTATGAACTGCAGGTTTGGAACCATACAAGGCTTCGAAAGGAGTAACATTATCAAGACACCTTGTTGGACTTCTGTTCTTTAAATAAACTACAGTATTTATGGCTTCAACCCAAAATGTATTCGAGAGATTCTTACCTTTCATCATACTGTGTGCACACTCTACCAGAGTTATATTTTTCCTTTCAGCCACTCCATTCTACTGTGGAGTGTGGGGTATTGTAAATTGTTGTACAATTCCATGATCTTTGCAATATTTGATGAAGTTCCCTGATTTATACTCTCCCCCTTGATCTGAACGAAGGATTTTGATGGATTTTCCTGTCTGCTTTTCCACTATGGTTCTGAATTCCTTAAAGTACTCAAACACATCATTTTTTCTTACAAGGAAATAAACCCATGTGTATCTCGTGCAATCATCAATAAATAACAGAAAGTAAAATGCACCTCTTAAAGACCTAGTTTGCATAGGTTCGCAAACATCAGTATGCACAAGATCTAACACATCTCTCTTTTTCTTATCAGGATTAGAGGGGAATTCATCTCTGTGCATCTTTCCTCATGCACATCCTTCACAAGCAACATTCTCATTTTTTAACATGGGAAGTCCTTCAATAATATTTTGTTTCTGTAATAACAATAAATCATTATGATTGATGTGGCCATACCTCTGATGCCAAAGACTCTTTGTTGGCATAGTTGCAGAAGTCAGTGTGTGATGTTCTTTGCTGGTAACATCAAAGCTTGTATAGTCCTCCTGCTCTGACTCCCATTGAAACAGTTTCCAGCACTAATCTTGTCATTATTACCTTAAATGGTATGCTAGAAGATTATCAGATGTTCATAACAGGTCTTGCAGCAAGGGAAAAACCTCCTACTTTTGAAGAATTGACAGGTATTTTGCTGCAAGAGGAAGAGAGGCGTGAGAATTTGAAGACTCAGAATACAGATATCACATTATGGTCAAATAAGAGATCCCCGAGAGGGAGATCAGGAGAAAGAGGCAGAGGAGGTTGTTCATCACAGAGAAGACAATACCCAAGGCCGAATCTAGGTATGCCCTCTAATAGGAATGAGTCAAAGAGTTGTTTTTATTGTAGTCGACCTCGACATATTATTAGAGACTGTCATAAGAAGAAGAGTGATGAGGCTAGGAATAAACCTAGAAAACATTCAGGTCTTTATGTAGAAGAATCTTCAAATCATAATCTCAAATTGTTTATTGCTAGTAATGATATTGATGAACCCCCAAATTTTGATTCACGAGATCTTAGGCTATTTGTGTCGAATGTTGTTTTATCTGCTAAAATGGATGATATTAATGCCTGGTTTGTGGATTCCAGAGCATCAATACATATGACATGTAATAAGATGTGGTACACTAATTTTAAAGAAACACATAATGGAGCCAGCATATATCTTGGAGATGATCGTGGTCATCAGATCAAGGGCTACAAAGACATTCCAATAACATTGTCGAATGGTACTGTTTGTCACATTCGCAATGTTGTGTATGTGCCAGGGATAAAGAAAAATTTGATCTTTGTATCCACCATTACAGATCAGAACTTGAAGGTTGAATTCTTCAAGAATTATTGCATACTGAAGGATCTACTGGACCAATACAAAACTGTTGCAACGGGAGTCAGAGCCGGAGGTCTATACAAGCTTGATGTTACCAACAAAGAACATCACACACTGACTTCTGCAACTATGCCAACAGAGAGTCTTTGGCATCAAAGGTATGGCCACATCAATCATAATGATTTATTGTTATTACAGAAACATAATATGGTTGAAGGACTTCCCATGTTAAAAAATGAGAATGTTTCTTGTGAACGATGTGCATTAGGAAAGATGCATAGAGATGAATTCCCCTCTAGGCACAAATTCTTATGCAAATGAAGGAAGAAGTTAAAATTATAAATCACTTTATAAATCGTGAAGGGTATTGAATGAAGAGAGAAATTTTCTTTATTAAAGTGGATATTTTTGTTTTATGAGATGTAACTTTGTCATTTGTGAGATTTATTGTGTGGACATTTGTTTTATGAAAACAAAAGTTTGGTGATTTGGGCATTCAGAAATCCGACACAGGCACCCGGAGAGGAAGGGTGCGCCAAGGTTATTTGTGTATCCTTGGTGATTCACCGCCTTCAGGATTGAAGTGTGTTTGGTGATACAAGGATCCATTGTCTGATTGGACGAGCAGACACTTGCAGAGATGGTGAATCCTCTAACAGAGACCTACCTCAACGAATCCAACAACCTAGATGGCACGAATTTCATTAACTGGAAATTCAAAATGCAGACCTTGATGGAGGGCTATGGTGTCTGGACCATTGCGAAAGGAGATGAAACGAAACTTGATGTGGCTACTGGTGCGACAGCAAGACAGATCCAAAACTAGGATAAGCTCGAAAACAAGGCCAAGGTATTGTTGCATATGTCTGTTAAAGATAGCATAATTCCACATATTAGAGAAGCTAAAACTTCAACTGAAACGTGGACAATGCTTAAATCCTTGTATGAAACTAGCAATAGAAATCGTATTCTATTCCTGAAAACTAAATTGCTAGGCATTAAGATGGATGCAATTGAATCTGTTAGTTCATTTTTGGGTCGCATTAAAGAGGTGAAAGACAAGCTAGGAAATATAGGAGAAACAGTTTCTAGCACTAATCTTGTCACTATTACCTTAAATGGCATGCTAGAAGATTATCAGATGTTCATAACAGGTCTCGCAGCAAGGGAGAAACCTCCTACTTTTGAAGAACTGACAAATATTTTGCTACAAGAGGAAGAGAGGTGCTCAAATTTGAAGCCTCACAATACAAATTTGACACTGTGGTCAAATAAGAGATCCGCGGGAGGGAGATCAAGAGAAAGAGGCAGAGGAGGTCGTTCATTGTAGAAAAGACAATTCCCAAGGACGAATCAAGGTATGCCCTCTAACAGGAATGAGTCAAAGAGTTGTTTTTATTGTGGTCAACCTCGACATATTATTAGAGACTATCATAAGAATAAGACTGATGAGGCTAGGAATAAACCTAAAAAACACTCAGGTCATTATGCAGAAGAATCTTCAAATCATGATCTCAGATTGTTTATTGCTAGTGATGATATTGATGAACCCCCGAATTTTGATTCACGAGATCTTAGATTGTTTGTGTCCAATGTTGTTTTATCTACTGAAACGGATGATAGTGATGCATGGTTTGTGGATTCCAGAGCATCAGTACATATGACATGTAATAAGTTGTGATATACTAATTTTAAAGAAACAAAGAATGGAGCCAACATATATCTTGGTGATGACCGCGCTCATCAGATCAAGGGATATGGAGACATTCCTATGACATTGTCGAATGGTACTGTTCGTCACATTTGCAATGTGGTGTATGTGTCAAGGATAAAGAAAAAATTGATCTTTGTGTCCACCATTACAGATCAGAACTTGAAGGTTGAATTCTTCAAGAATTATTGCATAGTGAAGGATCTGCTAGACCAATTCAAAATTGTTGCAACGAGAGTCAGAGCAGGAGGCCTATACAAAATTGATGATACCAGCAAAGCACATCACACACTGACTTCTGCAACTATGCCAACAAAGAGTCTTTGGCATCAAAGGTATGGCCACATCAATCATCCTGATTTATTGTTATTATAGAAACAGAATATGGTTGAAGGACTTCCCATGTTAAAGAATGAGAATGTTGCTTGTGATGGATGTGCATTAGGAAAGATGCACAGAGATGAATTCCCCTCTAATCCTGATAAGAAAAAGAGAGATGTTTTAGATCTTGTGCATATTGATGTTTGCGGGCCTATGCAGACCAGATCTTTAGGAGGTGCATTTTACTTTCTGTTATTTATTGATGATTGCACGAGATACACATGGGTTTATTTCCTTAGAAGAAAAAGTGATGTTTTAGAATACTTTAAGGAATTCAGAACCATGGTGGAAAATCAGACAGGAAAATCCATCAAAATCCTCCGTTCAGATCAAGGGGGAGAGTATAAATCAGGTGACTTCATCAAATATTGCAAAGATCATGGAATAGTACAGCAATTTACAGTACCTCACACTCCGCAGCAGAATGGAGTGGCTGAAAGGAAAAACAAATCTCTGGTAGAGTGTGCACGCAGTATGATGAAAGGTAAGAATCTCTAAAATACATTTTGGGTTGAAGCCATAAATACTGCAGTTTATTTAAAGAACAGAAGTCCAACAAGGTGTCTTGATAATCTTACTCCTTTCAAAGCCTTGTATGGTTCCAAACCTGCAGTTCATAATTTGAAAGTATTTGAGTGTAAGGATTTTTCACATATTCCAAAGGAGAATAGGATGAAATTGGATGCTAAAGCCATTAAATGTATTTTCATAGGGTATTTTTCTGAATTCAAAGCATACAAACTATTTGATCCTTCTACTCACAAAGTATTTGCGAGTAGAGATATACTTTTCCATGAGCAGGAAGCAGAAAATCATGACAACAACAGTCATGAGGAATGGCATAGACTTCTTGATGAAGGAGTTAAAGAAGAGCAGCAACAACAACAATCATCACAACAACAACCACAATTACAACAACAACCACCACAGCAGCAGTCACAACCGCAGAAACAGCAGCAGCAACAGCAAGAATGACTCAGTGATATGGACACTTCAAGCAGTCAAAGTTCACCTAGAGGCGAAGACATATCTTCACAAAGTGGGGAGGAAAATAATTAGTTGAGAAGATCTTCACAACAGGTTCGGCTCCCTGAGAGGTATAGAGACTATGCCCTAATGAATAGCATTTCAAATGTCATAGAACCCATGAGTTTTGATGAAGCCAATGAACATGATGAATGGCGAGATGCAATGGAGGAAGAATATGAATCTATAATGAAAAATAATACTTGGAAATTGACTGAATTGCCTAAACATAAAAAGCCTATTGGATGCAAATGGATATACAAACCCAAGTTTAAATCAGATGGTAGTATAGACAAATATAAGGCTACACCGGTGGCAAAGGGGTATTCACAAACAGAAGGTATTGATTATGCTGAAACATTTGCATTAGTAGCTAAATTGAATATTATCAGATTGTTAATTGATTTAGCTACAAAGTATCATTGGAAGCTACACCAATTAGACGTTAAATCTGCATTTTTGAATGGTGAGTTAAAGGAGGAGCTTTACCTTACTCAACCTGAAGGGTTTGTGGAACGTGGCCAAGAACACTGAGTGTGCATGTTAAAGAAAGCATTGTATGGACTAAAATAGACATCGTCATGGTATGAGAAGATAGACTCTTTATTTCTTCAACAAGGTTTTATGAGAAGAGTGATCCAAATCTATATACCAAATTTGATGAGCAGGGGTATATAGTATTGATTTCCTTATATGTTGATGATTTGATAATTACAGGAAATGCAAAGAAATTAATTGATGAATAGGATCTACTTGGGTGGTTACAACAGATCACAGCTAAATAGGATCTACATTAAATAAAGTAGAGTTCAACTGCGCAACTGACTCTTGCTCCATTATTTCCAAGTTACAATCCTTATGTAGAGAAGATTCAGTATTGGAACACCCACTAGGGAAGACTTTTTGAAACATAAAAGACTTATTTTGGGTTGTAATTTGAACTTTATTTACAACAAAATGGTCAAAGATCTAAGGGGATTCGGTACTGGGGCACCTGCAATGAGAAGACTTCCAAAAACATGAAAGGCTTATCTTGGGTTGTAACTTAAACATTATTTACAACAAAAAGATCGGAGATCTGGGGACCTATTGCTCAAGAGGACCAAATAACAGAGTTTTTTATGCAAAAAATGGAAAGAGCACAGCCGCTGGTTGATGTAGAGCCAATATAACTTGCTCCAACTCGACAAAATGATAAGGTTGGGAAGGAGGCTATCTCAACGACACTAGACAAACTCCTTGTTTCAGAACTCATGGCAGATTCCTTGTTTTAGAATTAATACTAGCTGATAACAGAGCCGATCTGGGGACCTATTGCTCAAGAGGACCAAATAACAGAGTTTTTTATGCAAAAAATGGAAAGAGCACAGCCGCTGGTTGATGTAGAGCCAATATAACTTGCTCCAACTCGACAAAATGATAAGGTTGGGAAGGAGGCTATCTCAACGACACTAGACAAACTCCTTGTTTCAGAACTCATGGCATATTCCTTGTTTTAGAATTAATACTAGCTGATAAAAGAGATAGTGAGGTTTTGGGTACAATCTGGAGATGATTCATATCATCTTCCAATATTACTTCAAATAGATAAAGTAGGAAACCATTACCCCCCTTCAAATAAGTCTACATGGATGGTACAATCTGGAGATGATTCATATCATCTTCCAATATTACTTCAAATAGATAAAGTAGGAAACCATTACCCCCCCTCAAATAAGTCTGCATGGATGGAGGGAAAGTTTCAGAATATAATAAACCATGAATGGCAAGAGTTTGATGCAAATCAAGGGGTTTGTGCTTCTCAATAGTTTGTAATCAGTTTGAAGAAAGCCAAGTAAGCAGTTTCAAATTGGGCCTTAACAAGTTCAAAAACCAAACTCAAGAGTTTCAGAATATACTGTATGGTAAAGAATGAATGGCAAGGGTTTGATGCAAATCAAGGGGTTTATGCTTGTCAACAGTTTGTAATTAGCTCGAAGAGAGACAAATCAACAGTTTCAAATTAGGACTTTAACAAGCTCAAAAACCAAATTCAGGAACTTTCTGATGTGGAAAGGCAAATAGCAGATTTTTATAATGAAATGGTTGATAAAGACCGAACTGATGAATCGAAAGAAAGAATAAAATTGTTGAAAATAACAAAACGAAACTCTCTGACAACTAGGGAAGCCTAGTGGAGACTTAATAACAAATCATTATGGATTGAAAATGGAGATGAGACAAAATCACAACCTTTTTCCCAAGGGTTGTTCAAGAAGATACAAATAAGATGCTACTGGCAGAAGCTAATAAGGAAGAATTAAAAGCAGTCCTGGATATTTTTCAAAAAGACAAGAGTCCAGGACCTGATGGATGGACAGTAAATTTTTCATCGACTTCTTTGACATGATAGGGGATAACTTGGTAAGAATGGTTGATGAGACACCGGGTAAAGTTTTTACTTCTATAAAGTCTACCTTCCTAGCATTGATTCCAATGAAGGGTAGTCCTCAATCCTTTGATGCGTCTGTGCAATTGCTTATACAAAATGATGGAAAAGATTATAGCCTTAAGGTCCAAGGATTAAGAGCATCTTTTCTGAGTCCTTCTCTTTGGAGCAATTTGAATTCCTCCATGGAAGACAGAATCATGATGCTAGTGGAGTTGGTCAAGGAGAGTTTCAATCTATCAATTTGAAAAAACTACTAGCCTTGGTAGTGTAGTTGGATCTTTCTTAGGATATTATCCGGCAAGCTGGACATATTAACACTGATGCTAACCATATACAGTGCAATCTACAAGTAGTCAACTCAATTATGGAATGTATGAATTCTGCATCCTTTGTTGTTGTGATCGATGGATCAACCTTGAGATTTTTTACACTCTCCAAGGGTTGAGACAAGGTTGTCCATTATCTCCATTCATTTTTGTCCTGATAAGAGAAGCATTGACTAGAGCAATAATAGACGGTAGGAAGACATGGTTTTTGACACATCGTTTATCTGTGGATGATGTCCTGTGATGGTACAATCTTGGATGCAAGGAAGCAAAGAGAAATTATGGATAGTTACAGTTTAGCAACGTGAATGAAAATAATATGCAAAGTCAAATATGCATTGTAATGATCTAGAAGAGAAGATGATGAGACAGTTTTAGGAGATTTTCCTATTTACAAAGTTTGACTTGCAGGAAGGAATAAAATATCTAGGTTTTTGTTTAAGACCGAATAACTATGGAGCGAAATATTGGAATTCACCGATAGACCAAATAGACAAACGGATTGATACGCATTGCAATCAGTGGCTATCTCATAGAGGCAAGCTAACCGTAATCAAGCCAGTTCTAGAAGCCATTCTAGTTTATTGGCAACAAAAAGCTTGCAGAAACTCATCTCTCAAGAAAATTTGTGGAAGCAATTAATTGTACAAAAGTACATGGAACCCTTATCTATTTTAGAATGGTTATGGAAAGAAAATAATCTTTTCATAATGCCTCTATTGTTTGGAAGTCATCGGTATTGTCCCTTCCCTTAGTAGGTTAGTGGCTGGCATGGAAGATGGGAAGAAGGGAAAATATGAGATTAGAGATTGATCCTTGGTGGGATGTGAGGAAAACTTCCACCTTTCTAGAGAAAAGGTTTTATTCTGTCAGGTTGTGGATCCTGAGACAACCAACATTTGGCAACACCACTGGATGAAGGAAAATATGTTAAGTCTAGAAGCTACAAATGCAATTCACTGGAATAATTATGTTGGAAAACTTCTAAGAAGCCATGTAAGGATGAAAAATGAAGAAGATAGAGTTGGCATGGACCAAAAGTCCTTATTTGAGACAGCACAGTATACTGCCAAGCTGGGATATATAACCATGTTTTTTAATGAAGAGCATGGGGACGCAGTGTGGCAGTGAAAATCTATGGAAAGTAAGGGCCCCGAACAAGACCAAAGCCTTTGTGGCAAACTCCGAGAGATAGACTGTCGACTTAGAAAGTATTTCAAATGGCAGGGCCACGATGGTGTGTGTTGTGCAAGGAGGGACTAGAATCTGTATACCAACAATTGGTAGACTGTCCATAAACAAAAACCGTCTGGGCTGATTTAGAAGATTTCAATGTTCATGGGAATCAGGGAGATCTAGAAGGGGTATACATTGTATAACTGTTTAAAGCTGGTTTGATAGAAGAGAGTTAAAACCTTTCAGAGCTCTGCCATTTATCACATAATGGGGAATATGGCTCTCAAGGAATTCAGACATATTTAATGATTGGGTAATTCCTACCTTCGAATGTTGTGTTCAGATTCGATCTGCGTTCAAGGCTAACAAACAACAAGTGAAGGTGAAACAACCAAGAAACGTTATTAAAGCTCAAATTGACAGATCTAGGTGTTGGGAGTATTCCGATGGAGCCCACCAAGGGCCTCCACCCACCTGTGGGACAAGGGGCATCCTAATTTTATCATATACTTCATCAAATTCAAAACAAAGTTGGCACCGAATCAAAATATCTCAGAGCTTCTAGCACTGAAATAACTTCTTAAAATTGCAGCAGAGTTTAATCAGAGGAAGATTCAGGTTATGGCTGATTCAAAGGTGATTATAGATAGGATGAGAGGTACTTATGTCATCAAAATATATGAATGCGAAGAGCACATGCGAGATGTAATTTATTTCTTCCTCGGAACAAAATTACGTTTTTTCAAGGTGAATAAAACTTAAAACTGGATTGGGCTGGTAGCTTAGAGGGAAAAAACACTTAATTCTATATTGGGTTGGTAGGTTAGAGGAGTTAAGCTGGACCGTATAAGAGTAGAGCGGAACTGTGATTGAGTTGCTYAATTCGTCCAGGGAGATTCYCCTTGGGGCTGGATACAGGGAGGAACTGATGGCTTTTCTTTAAGCAGAAGTTGCTAGGGATCCTTGGCCAGCCCCATACAGGGCCCGGTTGTTTCGAGAGTCAGCACAGGTGCCAGAGATTTGTATGAACCCTTATCCAGGCTCAGAGAAAAAGCTTTGATTTGAAATATTTTGGGTATTTTTCCTACAGAAAAGACCCAAGTGGCTTTGCAAAGTTAGCTGGAGGGGTTCAGATTTCCATTATTGGCAAGGCTATTTACAAACAATTTTTACATCCTTCTGGGAGAACATTTTCAGAGGTCCGTGATTTCTCATATGACAAGCTCTTCAATAAATACTGAATCACTGGGTTGACCAAAGAATGGATATGACCATAGACACCCCCATCTGGATCAGATTTCCATACCTCCCTTCCGAATTCTGGAACAGAAAACGTTTTAAGCTCCATAGCTAGGGGGGTTTAGATTTCAGTTATTGTCAGAGGTTAGAGCTTATTTCGAAGCAACTTTTGCATTCTTCTGAGAGAGAACATTGCCAAAGGTCCGTGGTTCCTCGGTAGGACAGGACTCTTCGTGAAGTACTGTATCACTGGGTTTGATCGAAGAATGGATCTGCTCATAACCACTCCAGTCAGGAACGGACTCCTTGTATCGGATTCTGGAAAGGATATTAATTTAGGTTGATTGGCTTAATTAAGTCATCTAAGATAACGAAGGAAAGAGAGTTGGCTAACTACGTTTTCAAGAATCTCTGCAAACACTGACCTGAGCAAAAGCCTATACCAGAAAGAATTAACCTTTTCCTGAGAGCCCGAAAGCATACTCAGGAGCTGCAGTATGACAGCGTTCCGTTTAAATGCGAGGGCTGCGATAAGTATAGCCATATGGAGTTCAAATGCCAGTTACACCCAGCTTCAAGTATTCCCTTCGTGGATTACACACTAATAATGGGACAAGTAACCATTAGAGGGCCAGAGCAATAAGAAAGTGCAGGAGATTGAAGATGATCCTGAAATCTGGAGACAACATCACTGCTGATAAATAAAAAAGAATCTTCATAAAAGCAATTCAGTAGTACCTGATGGAAGCAGTTTGGTAGCTGTGGATATCCGTGAGCCGTGCGCATCCACCATTATCGAAGCCAAGAAGCTTGTGAGCCGTGCGCATCCGCCATTATCGAAGCCAAGAAGCTTGTGAGCCGTGCACATCCGCCATTATCGAAGCCAAGAAGCTTGTGCGCCGCCACCTTAAGAGCATAGCAGCTGCCCAGTGCGAATAATTTTATTATTCAATAGATATATCGAAGCGTAGAGGTGGCGTTAGGGTTAATTACTAATTAGGGTTAGTGCATGCGTTAGGGCAGGTGTCTTTCACATTCGGATGAGAGATGTATCAAGTTACGATGCTACAAGAAGATGAAAAAAATGGTGGTAGAAGAAGATTTCGAAGTCATGGGTGACTCAAAATTGATCTTGGATTAGGCTAATGGTAATTGCCACATTGAAAATATAGTACTCAGGCCACTAATGAACAAAATTTTGATGGTAAAAGTGAAGTTTCCATAGATTTCATTTTCTCATATATATATGACATTTTAAAAGGTAAAAGTGAAGTTTTCATAAATTTCACTTTCCGATATATATGACATTTTAACGAACAATGAGATAAATTATCAAAAGATGTTTTATCTAGCAAGAAGGTTTATTGTCTGAATAAGAATTCAAGGGAGGAGTCTCTTTCAGAATTTGTTCTATGTTTATATTGAATGTTTAATTGTAAAAGTCAATTTTAGTTGTTAATTTCGATTTCATCTAGATGCGGAAGGTTTACTGAGTATGAATTTGATCCAAGATAAGGATGTTTTTAAATGTTTTTTTTTTTTTTTTTGGTTAAAAAGCATAGGTTGAAGCAAGATTGTCATAGTATAAATGTAATAATTAGTATAAGATTTTTTATGAGGTTTTTTGAAAGAAGGAAGCATAGATATAAGGCTTTAAAGATGTAATGTATAATTTGATTTCTATTATGAAATATCCAATATAAAAATAAATAAATAAATAAAAATTGTAAAAAAAAAATTAATTCAAAATTAGTTCCATGTAATTGGAGGTTCGTAAATGTCTTATCATGGGGACAATTGTAGTAACAACAATAATATTTGGTTGAAATAAACTTTACATTTTTCCATTTAAAGGGCCCTTCAAACATGGTTTCTCAACCTCCACCAATGAAGGCTCATCAAGGGTGAATTCTTGAATTCTAATTGTAAATAGCGATTTGACATGTGCATGGACATTCGAGTGATAAGTCACTCGAATGAATTAAGTGTATTTGCTGGAAAAAATGAATGCACAATGCCAAAACATAAGACATTGCAATATGCATCCTCAACTATTGTTGAACTCGTTTGCATTTACATTAAACCACGACTCAAACTGAGAAATACTTTGGTGTTACAATATTTGCATTAAATGGGAAATCGTTGACCTTAGGTCCATAGTTAATTAATGTTATGGCAACATGAATCGTGCACTCTAGCTATTTTGGGCTCGGGATTAGGGACCAAGACTTAGGGGCTAGATGTTGGGGTTGAAAGTGATTTGGATTTATGAGCGAAACAAAATGAATAGCATATTGAATACAATAACACAGAGATAACAACAGATATCCAGTGAACAATAACTTATATTGAATAAATGAAATAGGCTGAAACTGTAAAATTGTAGAACTGAAATAACTTGGTCGAATGATGGTAGTTATCTCTGAGAAGAGATGTGGTTGCTACGCACATCCGTCTGAGCATAATGAATACAATGAGGCTCCAAAGGCCTTTTAAACATTATGCATGAATGCCAAAACCCTAGACATTGAAAACCCTAACCCTGGGAGTTGAAACGCCAAAGGTTATATGGGCCCCAATGGGTAAGTTAGTACCTCAAATTCTCGGGGTCATAACTTTTAAATACGACCTTCAATTTAGGCGAGTGATAGCCCGTTGGAAAGGTCTTTTCAATAACTACACATTACGCCGTCAAACTCTAACTCTGTCTACACTGTAACTGTGGCAAGCCAAAAAAACATTGTTTAGGGCCCCAAAACGGCCCTGGAAGTACACAAAGATGTACTGACATGAAAACTTCTAAACTAAGCGAGTTGGATTAGGTGGGTGGCCACCAATCTCCACCTGGAAGATGTGTATCAATTCAGACATCCCCGAAAGTGTAGAACCCACAATTACAAAGAAGTACAGAAGAATGTGTTGAACTAAAAAATGTCAAGAGGAGCCAGTTGGAATAGGTGGGTGGCCACCAATATCCACCTGGATCAATCCTTCCCCCTTAGGAAGCAATGGTCTCCATTGCGTTGAGCTCCCCCATCAGGTGAGGAAGTTGTTTCTGAATTTGGCCCCCGGTGAGCCACTTGCCTTGGTGTAGGAGTTTCCCTACCTGGATAACCCGATAAAGTTGGATCCTCTGTTGGCGAGTGCCCTTGACCTGTGTGTCCACTATCTGATCAGTGGATGCATGTTCCATGTAGTCAGGGTTGAGATCTCTTGGTGTCAGTTGTTCTGCGATCTCTGAGGTGTCCAATAAGGGTAGAAAATATGGTCGAAGGAGGTCCACCTTGAACACTGGGTGCAAGCCAAGGAAGGGTTGAGTGTTGAGCTCAAAAGCATTACTACCCACAACCTTGGTGATATTGTAAGACCCATAGTGAAGTGGGAGGAGCTTCTGATGGGGCCCTGTAAGGCGCTCTTTATGCAAATGTAACCAGACCTTGTCTCCCACATGAAACTAATGTGGTACCATGTGTTGATCATGGTGTTACTTGTACTTAGCATTGGCTTTCTGCAAAATCTCATGGACCTATTGGAGGATGTGTTGAATCCGCTCAATGAATCTGGTGGATTTGTTGGCCTAAGACTGAACATGGGAAGATTCTGCCTGTGCTGTGACAAGAGATAATGCAACATCAATGGGACCCAAGGGTTGGAATCCTAGCCCCACCTGAAATGGGTTGTGGTTGGTGGAGCTATGGAGAGCCATGTTGTAGTTGTGTTGAACATAGGGGAGACTCTCATCCCAAGTACGTGGATGCTTAGAGTTGTACATGCTTAGGATGAGCACAATCATGTGATTGACGACCTTTGTTTGGCCATCGATTTGGGGGTGGAAAGTAGTGGATTTAGTGAGCTTGGTGTCCAATAGTGACCAGAGACTCGACCAAAATGTGTTGAGGAACCTATTGTCCCGATCGGAGATGTTGATCTGTGGTATCCCAAAATGGACCCACACTCGTTCGAAGAAGAGCTTGGAAGTATCTGTCACTGTGATGGTCTTCTTATAAGCTATGAAGATGGCCATCTTCGAAAATCGATCAACTACCACAAATACACAATCATTACCTTACTTGGTGGACGAAAGGACGAACATGTAATCCATCGATATGGATTCCCAAGGCCTCTCGGGGGTAGGAAGAGGGGTATATAAGTCTTGTTTCTTAATGGTCGACTTGGCAATGGCACATGCAGTGCAAGATCCAATATACTTGTTGAATTCGTGTCAGATTTTTGGCCAATAAAAATGCTTCTGTAGAATGACCATAGTTTTCTCCATGCCAAAATGTCCTCCCATCCGATTGTAGTGAGCCTCCCAAATCAGTTTTGCACACTCGCTTGTCGGAACACAGAGATGGCCAAGATGTGAAAATCGGTGACATTTGTGCCTGTACCCAAGAGCTGATAGGTGGTGGCGAAGTCCAAATCTTGTTGATAAAGTTGGGGTCACTCAGATGCCTCATGTCCATAGGAATGGAGCACGATGGTGAATGCAGCCATGGGAGGTTGACTGAGGCAGTCAACGACACGATTTGTGCTCCCCCTCTTATACTTGATGTTGATATGGAATTGTTGCAAGTAGGTGTACCACTTCTTATGGTGGTCATTCTGCAACTTCCCCTGTGTCTGTATGAACTGCAGAGGCTTGTGATCAGTGTGGATGATTGTCTCCTTTCCCAGAATGCAATGTTTTCATTGACAACAGGCTTGTACAATGGAATACATTTCCTTGTCATAAGTGGGGTATTTCCAGACAATATCTGAAAGTGTCTCACTATGGTATGCCATCGAATGACTGTGTTGAGTGAGAACTACACCAACAACATAGTCAGATGCATCAGTCTCAATCTTGAGCGGTTGTTGCAGATCAGGTAAGGAGAGTAATGGAGCTGAGCACAAGCGATGCTTTAGATCATCAAATGCTCATTGTTTTTCCTCCCCCCACGTGAACTTTAGCCTGTCACCGCCCTTGGTTACTTGGTTGAGGGCCCACGTAATATGGGAGAATCCTAACACGAACTATTGATAGAAGTTGGCCAATCCCAATAAGCTGGGAAGCTCAGTTAGTGTGGTCGAGGCTGGCTAGTCACGAATGACTTGGATCTTAGTTGGGTCAATGTGTACTCCATGCTCATAAACAATGTAGCCCAAGTATTGACCATGTTCATGCCAAAGGGGCATTTTTCCAAGTTGGCATATAGCTTGTGTTGTCGCAAAGTGCTCAAAACTTGTTGAATATGTTGCATGTGCTCCTCCCAAGTTCTGTTGAAGATGAGGATGTCATCCAAATATACCACCACAAAAGAGTTGGTGAAGGGTCTCAATACATCATCCATCAACCTCATAAAAGTGGCTGGTGCATTTGTCAAGCCAAAGGGCATGACCAACCATTCGAAGAGACCTTCTTTAGATTTGAAAGTTGTCTTCCATACATCAGTTGGTTCGATGGGAACCTGGTGGTAGCCAGACTTTAGATCAATATTGTTGAAGAACTTTGCCCCCTTGAGTTGGTCAAGAAGGTCATCAGTTCTGGGAATTGGGTACTGGTTCCTGACTGTGATTTTGTTTAATGCTCTGTAATCAATGTAGAGCCACCAAGTCCCATCTTTCTTCTGCACCAATACAATTAGACTTCCGCAAGGGGAGGAGTTGGGTCTGATGTGCCCCTTTTGAAGCAGCTCTTGGATCTGACGCTTGATTTCATCATTTTTCATCATCGACCGACGATAGATGGGTCCATTAGGTAGAGGTGCACCGAGGGTTAGATCAATTGGATGCTTGACTTGGCAGTGCGTCGGTACCCTAGTGGGTGAGGAGAAGATGTCTCTGTACTCTTCCACAATCCTATCCACTTGCTTCTGCTGCAAAGAGAGACTTTGTGTAAAGGCCACAGATGTGGTAACAACCTTTTGCTTACTGTGAGCATGGATCACGAAGAAGACAAACTTATCAGTCCATGAAATGACCTTGTTTCATTGCTTAGCAGAGATTAAAGAAATAGTGGTAGGTGGCGCCACCTATGGTATCCTCTACATTTGTTTACCCAAATTCATAATAACACGGTGGGGTCTAGACTCATACACAACATGACACTTCCAAAATATGGTTGTCCTAAAAGAACATCACAAACTTCAAGGGGAGAAATATCACACAATACCTCATCTTTGAAAGGCTTGATGACGTAGGGAAGACGACATTGTTGGCTAACATGAATATCTCTTCCTTGGTGAAGCCAACCGATGGTGTAGGGTTGCGAGTGCGGTGTCATCAACAGGTCCAGCCGCTTAACGACCTCTATTGAGATCAGGTTCTTTTGACTATCGCTATCGACAATGAAGTGAAGTGGAGCCCCCTTTACCCACATATGCAAGTGGAAGAGGTGTTCCCCTTCCTCTGGTTCTTCTGGTTCACTTGGCTGGACTTTGGTGGAAGCGATCGTGGCACTGGGTTCAACATCGATAATCCGTTTCTCTCCTTCTAGATTTATATTCGGAGTTAAAATCGACCTCTAACTCAGAAGCTTTCAGCTCGGACACGTGTCACTGCTTGGAGCGACATTCTTCGGTGTTGTGCCAAGGGATTTTATGGTATTCACACCATTTTCTTGTGTCCTTCTTTGAATTCTCATTGCCCTTCTTATGTTGCAGGTTGGACTGGGTGTCCTGAGAGTGGCCATATTTTCTCTATCCCTTTTTGTGTGGGTTGGGGCCACCTTTTCCTTGCTTCGACTGTGAGGAGTTTGCAGATCCAAACTCTCGCCTCT
>JZKD02S1674015.1:540971-552051 GCA_000966675.3 Picea glauca
AATATATGTACCAGACCTCATATCCCAGGAGTGCACTGGGTGCCCTAGATCTCGTCTAGGGTCTTAGCCATCCTTCAGGAGAATGGCTCTCGCTGCTGCATGTAAATTTAACAGTCTAGAAGGTACAAATGCAATTCACTGGAATAATTATGTTGGAAAACTTCTAAGAAGCCATGTAAGGATGAAAAATGAAGAAGATAGAGTTGGCATGGACCAAAAGTCCTTATTTGAGACAGCACAGTATACTGCCAAGCTGGGGTATATAACCATGTTTTTTAATGAAGAGCATGGGGACGCAGTGTGGTAGTGAAAATCTGTGGAAAGTATGGGCCCCGAACAAGACCAAAGCCTTTGTGGCAAACTCCGAGAGATAGACTGTCAACTTAGAAAGTATTTCAAATGGCAGGGCCAGGATGGTGCGTGTTGTGCAAGGAGGGACTAGAATCTGTATACCAACAATTGGTAGACTGTCCATAAACAAAAACCGTCTGGACTGATTTAGAAGATTTCAATGTTCATGGGAATCAGGGAGATCTAGAAGGGGTATACATTGGATAACTGTTTAAAGCTGGTTTGATAGAAGAGAGTTAAAACCTTTCAGAGCTCTGCAATTTATCACATAATGGGGAATATGGCTCTCAAGAAATTCAGACATATTTAATGATAGGGTAATTCCTACCTTCTAATGTTGTGTTCAGATTCAATCTGCGTTCAAGGCTAACAAACAACAAGTGAAGGTGAAGCAACCAAGAAACGTTATTAAAGCTCAAATTGAGAGATCTAGGTGTTGGGAGTATTCCGATGGAGCCAACCAAGGGCCTCCAACCACCTGTGGGACAAGGGGCATCCTAATTTTACCAGATACTTCATCAAATTCAAAACAAAGTTGGCACCGAATCAAAATATTTCAGAGCTTCTAGCACTGAAATAACTTCTTAAAATTGCAGCAGAGTTTAATCAGAGGAAGATCCAGGTTATGGGTGATTCAAAGGTGATTATAGATAGGATGAGAGGTACTTATGTCATCAAAATATATGAATGCTAAGAGCACATGCGAGATGTAATTTATTTCTTCCTCGGAACAAAATTACGTTTTTTCAAGGTGAATAAAACTTAATACTGGATTGGGCTGGTAGCTTAGAGGGAAAAAACACTTAATTCTATATTGGGTTGGTAGGTTAGAGGAGTTAAGCTGGACCGTATAAGAGTAGAGCGGAACTGTGATTGAGTTGCTTAATTCGTCCAGGGAGATTCCCCTTGGGGCTGGATACAGGGAGGAACTGATGGCTTTTCTTTAAGCAGAAGTTGCTAGGGATCCTTGGCCAGCCCCATACAGGGCCCGGTTGTTTCGAGAGTCAGCACAGGTGCCAGAGATCTGTATTGATCCGATGCTAATGTATGAACCCTTATCCAGGCTCAGAGAAAAAGCTTTGATTTGTAATATTTTGGGTATTTTTCCTACAGAAAAGACCCAAGTGGCTTTGCAAAGTTAGCTGGAGGGATTCAGATTTCCCTTATTGGCAAGGCTATTTACAAACAATTTTTACATCCTTCTCGGAGAACATTTTCAGAGGTCCGTGATTTCTCATATGACAAGCTCTTCAATAAATACTGAATCACTGGGTTGACCAAAGAATGGATATGACCATAGACACTCCCATCTGGATCAGATTTCTATACCTCCCTTCCGAATTCTGGAACAGAAAACGTTTTAAGCTCAATAGCTAGGGGGATTTAGATTTCAGTTATTGTCAGAGGTTAGAGCTTATTTCGAAGCAACTTTTGCATTCTTTTGAGAGAGAACAGGACTCTTCGTGAAGTACTGTATCACTGGGTTTGATCGAAGAATGGATGTGCTCATAACCACTCCAGTCAGGAACGGATTCCTTATATCGGATTCTGGAAAGGATATTAATTTAGGTTGATTGGCTTAATTAAGTCATCTAAGATAACGAAGGAAAGAGAGTTGGCTAACTACGTTTTCAAGAATCTCTGCAAACACTGACCTGAGCAAAAGCCTATACCAGAAAGAATTAACCTTTTCCTGAGAGCCCGAAAGCATACTCAGGAGCTGCAGTATGACAGCGTTCCGTTTAAATGCGAGGGCTGCGATAAGTATAGCCATATGGAGTTCAAATGCCAGTTACACCCAGCTTCAAGTATTCCCTTCGTGGATTACACACTAATAATGGGACAAGTAACCATTAGAGGGCCAGAGCAATAAGAAAGTGCAGGAGATTGAAGATGATCCTGAAATCTGGAGACAACATCACTGCTGATAAATAAAAAAGAATCTTCATAAAAGCAATTCAGTAGTACCTGATGGAAGCAGTTTGGTAGCTGTGGATATCCGTGAGCCGTGCGCATCCACCATTATCGAAGCCAAGAAGCTTGTGAGCCGTGCGCATCCGCCATTATCGAAGCCAAGAAGCTTGTGAGCCGTGCACATCCGCCATTATCGAAGCCAAGAAGCTTGTGCGCCGCCACCTTAAGAGCATAGCAGCTGCCCAGTGCGAATAATTTTATTATTCAATAGATATATCGAAGCGTAGAGGTGGCGTTAGGGTTAATTACTAATTAGGGTTAGGGTTAGTGCATGCGTTAGGGCAGGTGTCTTTCACATTCGGATGAGAGGTGTATCAAGTTACGATGCTACAAGAATATGAAAAAAATGGTGGTAGAAGAAGATTTCGAAGTCATGGGTGACTCAAAATTGATCTTGGATTAGGCTAATGGTAATTGCCACATTGAAAATATAGTACTCTCGCCACTCATGAACAAAATTTTGATGGTAAAAGTGAATTTCCATAGATTTCATTTATATATATATATATATATATATATATATCATTTAAAAGGTAAAAGTGAAGTTTTCATAGATTTCATTTTCTGATATATATATGACATATTAATGAACAATGAGACAAATTATCAAAAGATGTTTTATCTATGCAAGAAGGTTTATTATCTGAATAAGAATTCAAGGGAGAATTTGTTCTATGTTTATATTGAATGTTTGATTGTAAAAGTCAATTTTAGTTGTTAATTTTGATTTCATCTAGATGTGGAAGGTTTACTGAGTATGAATTTGATCCAAGATAAGGATGTTTCTAAATGTTTTTTTTGTGTTAAAAAGCATAGGCCGAAGCAAGATTGTTATTCTATAAATGTAATAATTAGTATAAGATTCTTTCTTCATGAGGCTTTTTGAAAGAAGGAAGTATAGATATAAGGCTCTAAAGATGTAATGTATAATTTGATTTTTCTTATAAAATATCCAATATAAAAATAAATAAAAATCGTAAAAAAAAAATGTAATTCAAAATTAGTTCCATGTAATTGGAGGCTCGTAAATGCCTTATTATGGGGAGAATTGTAGTAACAACAATAACATTTGGTTGAAATAAATTTTACATTTTTCCATTTAAAGGGCCCTTCAAACATGGTTTTTCAACCTCTAGTAATGAATGTTCATCAAGGGTGAATTCTTGAATTCTAATAGTAAATAGTGATTTGACATGTGCATGGACATTCGAGTGACGAGTCACTCGAATGAATTAAGTGTTTTTGCTGGAAAAAATGAATGCACAATGCCAAAACATAAGACATTGAAATATGCATCCTCAACTATTGTTGAACTCGTTTGCACTTACATTAAACCATGACTCAAACTCAGAAATACTATGGTGTTACAATATTTGCATTAAATAGGAAATCATTGACCTTGGGTCCATAGTTAATTAATATTATGGCAACATGAACCATGCACTCTAGTTATTTTGGGCTCGGGGTTAGGGACCAAGACTTAGGGGCTAGCCGTTTGGGTTGAAAGTGATCTAGATTTACGAGTGAAACAAAATGAATAGCATATTGAATACAATAACACAGAGATAACAACAGATATCCAGTGAACAATAACTTCTATTGAATAAATGAAATAGGTTGAAACTGTAAAATTGTAGAACTGAAATAACTTGCTTGCATGATGGTAGTTATCTCTGAGAAGAGATGTGCTTGCTACGCACATCCGTCTGATCATAATGAATACAATGAGGCTCCAAAGGCCTTTTAAACATTATGCATGAATGCCAAAACCCTAGACATTGAAAACCCTAACCCTAGGAGTTGAAACGCCAAAGGTTATATGGGCCCCAATGGGTAAGTTAGTACCTCAAATTCTCAGGGTCGTAACTTTTAAATACAACCTTCGTTTTAGGCATGTGATAGCCCGTTGGAAAGGTCTTTTCAATAACTACACATTACGCCATCAAACTCTAACTCTGTCTACACTTTAATTGTGGCAAGCCAAAAAAACATTGTTTAGGGCCCCAAAACAGCCCTGGAAGTACATAAAGATGTGCTGACATGAAAACTTCTAAACTAAGCCAGTTGGATTAGGTGGGTGGCCACCAATCTCCACCTGGAAGATGTGTATGTATTCAGACATCCCCGAAAGTGTAGAACCCACAATTACAAAGAAGTACAGAAGAACGTGTTGAACTAAAAACTATCAAGAGGAGCCAACTAGAATAGGTGGGTGGCCACCAATATCCACCTAGATCAATCATTCCCACTTAGGAAGCAATGGTCTCCATTGTGTTGAGTTCTCCCATCAGGTGAGGAAACTGTTGTTGAATTTGGCCCCCGGTGAGCCACTTGCCTTGGTGTAGGAGTTGCCCTACCTTAACAACCCGATAAAGTTGGATCCTCTGCTGGCGAGTGCCCTTGATCTGTGTGTCCACTATCTGATCAGTGGATGCATGTTCCATGCAGTCAAGGTTGAGCTCTCTTGGTGTCAGTGGTTCTGCGATCTCTGAGGTGTCCAATAAGGGCAGAAAATATGGTCGAAGGAAGTCCACCTTGAACATTGGGTGCAAGCCAAGGAAGGGTGGAGTGTTGAGCTCAAAAGCATTGCTACCCACAACCTTGGTGATATTGTAAGACCCATAGCGAAGTGGAACGAGCTTCTAATGGGGCCCTGTAAGGCGCTCTTTCTGAAAATGTAACCAGACCTTGTCTCCCACGTGAAACTAGTGTGGTACCATGTGTTGATCATGGCGTTACATGTACTTAGCATTGGCTTTCTGCAAAATCTCATGGACCTATTTGAGGATGTGTTGAATCCGCTCAATGAATCTGGTGGATTTGTCAGGCTAAGACTGAACATGGGAAGATTCTACCTGTGTGGTGGCAAGAGATAATGAAACATCAATGGGACCCAAGGGTTGGAATCCTAGCCCCACCTGAAATGGGTTGTGGTCGGTGGAGATATGGAGAGCCATGTTGTAGTTGTGTTGAACATAGGGGAGACTCTCATCCCAGGTACATGGATGCTTAGAGTTGTACATGCTTAGGTTGAGCACAATCATGTGATTGATGACCTTTGTTTGGTCGTCAGTTTGGGGGTGGAAAGTAGTGGATTTAGTGAGCTTGGTGTCCAATAGTGACTAGAGACTCGACCAAAATGTGTTGAGGAACCTGTTGTCTCAATCAGAGATGTTGATCTGTGGTATCCCAAAATGGACCCACACTCGTTCGAAGAAAATCTTGGAAGTATATGTCACTATGATGGTCTTCTTATAGGCTATGAGGATGGCCATCTTCGAAAATCGATCAACTACCACAAATACACAATCATTACCTTGCTTGGTGGACGGAAGGACAGACATGTAATCCATCGATATGGATTCCCAAGGCCTCTCGGGGGTAGGAAGAGGGCTATATAAGTCTTGTTTCTTAATGGTTGACTTGGCAATGGCACATGCAGTGCAAGATCTGATATACTTGTTGAAGTCGTTTCGGAGTTTTGGCCAATAAAAATGTTTCTGTAGAATGACCACAGTGTTCTCCATGCCAAAATGTCCTGCCATCCGACTATAGTGAGCCTCCCAAATTAGTTTTGCACACTCACTTGCCGGAACATAGAGATGGCCAAGATGTGAAAATCGGTGACATTTGTACTTGTACCCAAGAGCTGATAGGTGGTGGTGAAGTCCAGATCTTGCTAATAAAGTTGGGGTCACTCAGATGCCTCATGTCCACAGGAATGGAGCATGATGGTGAATGTAGCCACGAAAGGTTGACTGAGGCAGTTAGTGACACGATTTGTGCTCCCCCTCTTATACTTGATGTTGATATGGAATTGTTGCAGGTAGGTGGACCACTTCTTATGGCGGTCGTTTTGCAAATTCCCGTGTCTGTATGAGCTGCAGAGGCTTGTGATTAGTGTGGATGATTGTCTCCTTTCCCATAATGTAATGTTTTCATTGACAATAGGCTTGTACAATGGAATACATTTCCTTGTCATAAGTGGGGTATTTCCGAAAAATATCTGAAAGTGTCTCACTATGGTATGCCATTGAATGACCATGTTGAGTGAGAACTGCACCAACAACATAGTCAGATGCATCAGTCTCAATCTTGAACGGTTGTTGCAGATCAGGTAAGGAGAGTATTGGAGCTGAGCACAAGCGATGCTTCAGATCATCAAATGCTCATTGTTTTTCCTTCCCCCATGTGAACTTTAGCCTACCACCGCCCTTGGTTACTTGGTTGAGGGCCCATGTAATATGGGACAATCCCAACACGAACTGACGATAGAAGTTGGCCAATCCCAATAAGCTGTGAAGCTCGATTAGTGTCTTCGGGGCTGGCCAGTCACGGATGACTTGGATCTTAGTTGGATCAACGTGTACTCCATGCTCATAAACAATGTAGCCCAAGTATTGATCATGTTCATGCCAAAGGAGAATTTTTCCAAGTTGTCATATAGCTTGTGTTGTCGCAAAGTGCTTAAAACCTACTAAATATGTTGCATGTGCTCCTCCCAAGTTCTGTTGAAGATGAGGATGTCATCCAAATATACCACCACAAAAGAGTTGGTGAAGGGTCTCAATACATCATCCATCAACCTCATAAAAGTGGCTAGTGCATTTGTTAAGCCAAAGGGCATGACCAACCATTTGAAGAGACCTTCTTTAGATTTGAAAGTTGTCTTCCATACATCAGTTGGTTCGATGGGAACTTGGTGGTAGCCAGACTTTAGATCAATCTTTTTGAAGAACTTTGCCCCCTTGAGTTGGTCAATAAGGTCATCAATTATGGAAATTGGGTACCGGTTCCTGATTGTGATTTTGTTTAATGCTCTGTAATCAATGCAGAGCCACCAAGTCCCGTCTTTCTTCTGCACCAATACAATCAGACTTCCGCAAGGGGAGGAGTTGGGTCTGATGTGCCCCTTTTGAAGTAGCTCTTGGATCTGATGCTTGATTTCATCATTTTTCGTCATCGACCAACGATAGATGGGTCCATTAGGCAGAGGTGTACCGAGGGTTAGATCAATTGGATGCTTGACTTGGCAGTGCGTCGGTACCCCGGTGGGTGAGGAGAACATGTCTCTCTACTCTTCCACAATCCTATCCACTTGCTTCTACTACAAAGAGAGACTCTGTGTAAAGGCCATGGATGTGGTAACGAGCTTCTTCTTACTGTGAGCACGGATCACGAAGAAGACAAACTTATCGGTCTGTGAAATGACCTTGTTGCATTTCTTAGCAGAGATTAAATAAATAGCGGTAGGTGGTGCCACCTCTGGTATCCTCTACATTTGTTTACCCAAAGTCATAATAAAACTGCGGGGTCTAGACTCATACACAACATGACGCTTCCAAAAATATGGTTGTCCTAAAAGAACATCACAAACTTCAAGGGAAGAAATATCACACAATACCTCATCTTTGAAAGGCTTGATGACGTAGGGAAGACGTCATTGTTGGCTAACATGAAGATCTCTTCCTTGGCGAAACAAACCGATGGTGTAGGGTTGCGAGTGTGGTGTCGTCGGTAGGTCTAGCCGCTTGACGACCTCTACTGAGATCAGGTTCTTCTAACTGTCGCTATCGACAATGAAGTGAAGCGGAGCCCCCTTTACCCACATATGTAAGTGAAAGAGATGTTCCCCTTCCTCTGGTTCTTCTGGTTCACTTGGCCGGACTTTGGTGGAAGTGATCGTGGCACTAGGTTCAACATCGATAATCTGTTTCTCTCCTTCTGTATTTTGATTCGGAGTCAGAATCGACCTCTAACTCAGAAGCTTTCATCTCGGCCATGAGTGACTGCTTGGAGCGACATTCTTCGGTGTTGTGCCAAGGGATTTTATGGTATTCACACCATTTTCTTGTGTTCTTCTTTGACTTCTCATTGCCCTTCTTATGTTGCGGCTTGGACTGGGTGTCCTGAGAGTGGCCATCTTTTCTATATCCCTTTTTGTGTGGGTTGGGGCCACCTTTGCCTTGCTTCGACTGTGAGGAGTTTGCAGATCCAAACTATCACCTCTTCTGCTTAAATTTCTGCTCGATCTTGAAAACATATCCAATGATGCGATGTCCAAAAACTCCATTTATGTTTGAATGTATATATGAAAACACCCATGATATTTGAGCACTAGATGTCGTTACGAGTCTTTGATACCTGATTTGGTGCGTAGGGTATGTAAAATATTGGTGAAATTTGGTACTGTTTGGTCCCTTTCTTGACGTAGGGTGGTCCATCTGGTGTACTGGTCCTTGTAGTCCCAACAATGTAGTATTGTTATTTAATGGCATCCCTTTCCTTAAGGAATCCCATGTGGGGGTGACTACAAATATTGCATATTCCTCTATGGCCCTTTGCTCATAGTAAGTATCCCACCATTCCTTAACATGGGGGATGACCTTAAGGAGTGCAAAAGTAATTTTTTACCTATTGAAAAAATTGTGGACCGAAAAATACCCTTCGAGCAGATTCAACCATTTATCTACAACATCTGCATCTATCAGTCCTTAAAATAATGGAATATCAAAATTTACCTATAGCTTGAAGGGGGTTGCATGGCCACTTGATGAATATGCTTCTCTTGTGGGAAGCCGCCGAAGGATCTGTGCAAAGTTGTCCATCATTTTGTTCCTTTGTCACGCAAGGGCTTCCTCAAGCAACATTTTAAAAGGATCTCCTTCTCCATCATATTTCTTTTCGTTCCCCATGGGTTGTTGTCAGGCTTGGCACAATCGATATTGCAACGACTCAACTGGTTCGATTCCCAACTTCTTGTACCCAGATCTTGTCGGGGACATGCACGAAGAAAAATAAATGAAGAGCAGACTACTCTGATACCACTAATCTAGATTTATGAGCAGAACAAAATGAGTAAGAGATTGAATACAATAACACATAGATAACAACATATATCCAGTGAACAATAACTTCTATTGAATAAATGAAATAGGTTGAAACTGTAAAACTGCAGAACTAAAACAACTTGTTCGAATGGTGGTAGTTATCTATGAAAAGAGATGTGGCTGCTACGCGCATCTGTTTGAGCAGAATGAATACAATGAGGCTCCAAAGGCCTTTTTAACATTATGCATGAATTCTAAAACCCTATACATCCAAAAATCTAACCCTAGGAGGTGAAACACTAAAGGTTATTTGGGCCCCGATGGGTAAGTTGGTACCTCAACTTTCCGAGGTCGTAACCTTTGCATACGACCTCCATTTTAACGACCTCCATTTTAGGCGCATGATAGCCCGTTGGAAAGGTATTTTCGAGAAATATGGGGCTGGTTGGGCTAGGGCGATGTTGGGAATCACCCCAACCCCCACGGTCCTGGAATAAGCCCAATAACTTCATGGGTCGAAATGTTTTACATATGGGTCAAAAATTTATTATTATTATTTTTTAATTAGTTTTTATCGTCAATGTTTTTATTTTATTTTATTATAATGTAAACTCCTGATTTTATTTTTTTATCTTAATATAGGAAAATGGCAGGAAAGAGATTATCTATGAATATATTTGGATCACGACCTACAATACTAGCATCCAAAAATGAAACTGGAACCTCCATGAATGTTAAGCAACAAAATGATAGCATAACACCTAAGCTATCAAAGGCAATGGAGAATGTTAGAGAGTGGAAATTTGTGGAAGGTGAAAACAAACTAGAATATTCTTGGTTTGTTAAAGACAAGCAAGGCAACAATGGAGATCATATATATTTGTATCGTGTCGAATTAGAACATATACAAGGAAATTATCAAGTACTTGGCTTGTTACGAGATATATGTTTGGTGCCAGCCATAGATATTGTTTATGCACTTGTCAAACAAGACATAACTTATATCAAGTTTAGATATTGTTTCAAATTGAGCAATTATAACAAGAACGATTGTTTTTCGTAATTATGTGCATCCATCATTGATGACATTGAGAAAGACAATGTAAGTATTTTATTTCTATTTTTGTGTCATTTATTATTTTTAGTATCATGGTGATGTTTTTATTTTATTTAACATGAAAATGTTATATTTTATTTTACAGGATTTTGCTTAATGACTTTCACATATGTTAGTGGGGATTTACTCTACAGAGAATAATATCATGGATGTCATCAACGTTTTTCATATTGAAAAGACACAAGAAGGAAGGAAAAAGAAATAGAAAGTAATGGAGGTTGAACTTGCAAGAGTAGACATAGAAGAACATGAAAGAAGAAAGGAAAATCCTCATTCTAGAAATCCTAAAAGGGTTATATTTGAAAACGAGGAAACTCCAAATGAAGATTTTGTTGAGATTGGTCTCAATGAGGTTATCACTCCTCACAAAAAGAATAAACAAGATAAATGCAAAAGAGCGATGATGAGTCTATTGTTGGGTATGTGTTATATTCTTTGCATGTGTGTGTGTGTGTGGGTGCGCTACAACAACTGCGTCTGGCAGTCCGTACCAACTAGAGCTCTGCCATTGCGCCGGGCACTTCCTAGGGGGGTCCCAGGGGGGGGCAGGTATGCCCCCCCCTGGTTACGCGGAGCGTTCGGCACCGGGCGGTAGCCCAGGGCCGACGGGGTTTGGGGCAGCGCCCCAAGTACGCGCAGCGTTCGGCACCGGGCATCGCCCGGGGCCGAGGGGTTCGGGGCAACGTCCCGAAATTTTTTTTTGGCGGTTATTTGCTATTTTTAGCGGATTTTGCTATTTTTAGCTGATTTGTAAATTAATCCCGGATTAAGGGATTAGGGTTTTGGTATCTACGGAATACCTAAAAAC